>LQRL01187240.1:1300-11525 GCA_001703475.1 Hydroides elegans
CAGAGAGTAATTACTATTGGTGGCTTAGTGAGTCGAACACTTCGCCGCGATGAGTAGAGCGTTTCGCTCCGGATCAATGAGTAGATCATTTCGACTTGCTACCGACATTAAACATTTCGCTTGTGCCTTTCGTGTAAAAAATAAAAATGAGTAAAATTGGTGGTCAGGAATATTTAAAGGCTAGATGTTACTTTTGAAAATAAATGTGTCGTCAAATGTCATTGGACGTAGTGGTGTGTTGGCAAAAATATGTCTTTTATGCAAATATCTATTATCTTTTTAAATCTGCAAATGTTCCCGAGCACACGTTGTCACATTAGCCATACATGTTGTCATGAAAATGAGTAAAGGTTATGGGGAAATGATTTATCTAGCGTGCAGGTGTGACTTTCGTCTACAGATATATTTATTTTTTTAGTAGTAATAAATTAAATCGATTATTCAAATGTTAACGAATATAGAGAATAAATGCATGGGAGATATTGACAATTTGTTATTGTTTTTATGAGAGTTTTTTTATGCAATAACATAAAGGAAGTTTTACTTGAGTTTCTTAACATGTGTTAGCATTTAAAGATAAAACTTATTTTAATACAAATGCAACATTGTTTGTATGATGGTTCACTATAATGCCCTTCAGATCAAACCCCAATCGTGTTAAATGTCTAAACACTGATTTTAAATTGCAATCAGAGAATATGAAAACCGTCGGTCCGTCGGTCCGAGACCGACAAATATTCGGCCGGGCCGACAAATTTTAAAACTTGTCGGTCCGGCTGACCGATAAAAAATTGCCGATTATTTTAGGTGATTTTATGCCGGACCGATAAAAAATTGGCCAGACTGACAAAAAATTGGACATGTCGGTCCGGCGGACCGACAACAATTTGATGATTTTCACATTCTCTGATTGCAATTATTCTACTATAAACAACTCTGAAACTATTCAAGTCAAACACCATTATTGCGTACGGAGTTTAGCTAATAATCAGATCAAAAGGTTCCACTCACAAAGCGAAACGTTTAACTCACTCACCCTCATGAATAACTTGTGCATACAATGGACATACCAAGTTAGGGTATCTTTCATTTTTTGAAGGCCAAAAACCAGGGTAAGTATACTTGCCCTGAAAAATATCAGGGCAAGTATACTTACCCTAAAAAATCAGGGCAAGTATACTTACCCTAGGGTAAGTATACTTGCCCTAACCGAATAGATACCCTACAACATATATATGTCGCAGCGAAACTTTAATTTTCAGCGAAACTTTAATTTCGCTAGCGAAAGATTAATTTTTCGGAATTTGTGAGTATTCGTTGTCGTAATTTAATATATAAGGCATTTTATTACATCTTATCTTATACATATGTATAGCAATATAGTACTTGGTTATCTAACCCATCAATCAAAAGCTTTTTATGGAGTTCTACTCAATGATGTAATTGAAATAAGCCGATTTTCCCCGAGTTAAGTTCATGACTCAACTCACAGATAATCCTCTCGGGTAGTGGCCTTTATGTCACTAATACACTAAAATGGATCAAAAGATACATGAAACATAATCATATGAGGCAAAATCATAAGTTATGGCTGTTAAAGAATCTTAAATAGACATTTTTTATAACATAATCAGAAAAATTAATCTTTCGCTAGCGAAACTATAGTTTCGCTTACATTAAAGTTTCGCTGCCACATATATATATCTTTTTATTTCTTTTGAAAAAAAATGATTCAATTAAGTGAGCAAAGCAGTCATGTTTATTAAAATTTACAATTTCATTATTAACGATAATTTCATAACTGGTTATAAGCATAAATTAGTCAAAAGTGACCAAAACATTCATGGTGATTGAAACATATAATTATTGATATATATTTCAAGCTAATCGGGAACGCTCTTTATATAGCAACCAAAGTCGTTCAAACGGTATTCGCAAAAAAACTGTGTAACTGTGTAACTAATGAAATGGTACAATCACATTATGGATATTTTTGCGTCAACACCAACGCAAAGATCGTTGTCTTTGCAAAACAAAATTCCAATAGCATCCCGATTGGCAAATGAACGGTTCAGAAATGTTTTTAAGAAGTCAGAAATTTAAAGGCAATGGACTTATTTCGATTTCCGAGTCAGAATGTTAACATATTAAATTCCCTTGGATCGGTGTCAGAACTAACGACAAATTACCACCAACCATCCTGGATCGTATTTAAACTGGGATCTTTAACAGGCACACAGTCTGTCATGAAGGAAACCGTACTCCTTCAGACAGTTCAAACAAGTTACATGATGAACATACTTTTAGAAATATTTAAGTGACATTGCCAATGAACGTTACTTGGAATCGCACCACGTTAACGTTTCTTTCACGTCAGATTGTTATGTAACGCATCTCAATTCTCGTTCATATTGCAATATTGGCTTTCCCCATATTAAGTTCACATTTGACGTTTAACAAACGTAAAATCAAAATTGTTCCTACATCTTACTCCTTTTGGAGTAGATAGCGTACATATTGCCAGACGAATTACGAATGTACGACCAAAAAGACACATCACTGCTTATTCAACAACTGTTTAAACGTTTCATCGACGCTCTTCCAACATTTTGCTTCTTGTTGGGGTTTCGATAGCGTATTGACAGACGAATGAAGGATGTACCACGTAATTGCGCATTTGTTTTACCACGTTTTGTCATTTTGGAAGGCTTGTCCATTAGCAATGTATTGTCAGATTTCTACACTAGAATAAGAAAAGAAATGGGCGCGTGGGGACAAAACAAAGATGTTGTTCTTTTTAGGGAGGGGAAGAAAACCAAAGTCTACTACATCTTTGTGTTATATTTTTGGTCACATGACGATGTTTTTTAAAGTTTAATTGTTCTCCTCAATCAAATTACAATTTAGCACATAAGTGATTGCCTATTGTTTAACAATATCTCCACATAAAACATTAGAAAAAAAGAGCGTGCAATATATATTTTTCGCATCCATACTCTGTTTTTGCTAATCAATCTACACAAAATTATAAAGAAGAGCATTGCCAAACTGCATCATTCTCTTTATCTATGAAATATAATATTTCCTAAACATGTAAGAAATAACTTACCAGCGATCTGTTCATCTGTTAGTTTTTCCACGTGGTAATTCTACAACAAAGCAAAATACAATATGATATATGAAATAAAGTTATAAATAAACTATAAACAAGTATATTTTGTTCTAAGTGTAAAGGGGCGCGACAACAAGAAGCGCTTGGACATAAACGTAATCGAAATATCGCGATGAAACAAAACATAAATGTCTAAGTTGCCTAAGGTCTTTTGAAATGCGATTAAACCATGTATATCACATACATATTTCTCGTCAACCTTCCCAGACTGAGAATCTCATTCCCCATGTGGGGTGGAATGGGACCCAGGAGATGGAGTCTCTATGCATATTTAACGAGAGTTTGTCGCGACATCTATGAGTAGTGTGCATGCTCATTTGACGGGGCTGAGCCGCCTTTGACTTATTGTCACCGATCTCCTATCCCAGGTAACACAATAACCCACTCTAAAAGACGTTCGTTTAAAGCCCATAATCGGCCCGTTCACCCAGAATAAAAGTGCATAATTCTGGTTAAACAAAAGGGATAAACTACTATATTTTTATACAAATGAGGCTTCAAGTTTAAAGAGCAAATTGTATGTTTTGAGCCCTTTTCGGAGCGGGTGAACGAGGCCATATGGGAGAATTTTTTTCAACGTGGACGTACAAAAAAACGGCGCGGCAACGCCTGGACGAAATCGAACGTAAAACGAAGTAAAACAGTCTGACCTATTGTCACCGAACCCATATCACAGGTAAAAAAACATCACAGACATGCAAGAAGCCGACCAACGTTGAATAGACGTTCGCAGTTGGATTCAATTGACAGTTATCCGCTTGTCATTTGTTGTCGCGGACGTAAGCAAATGTCGAAGATATGTGGAACGTTAGAGAACGCTCATCCGACTTCGAGTCGAACAAGGATGTCAAGAAAATAAACATATAGGTTCTATTGACGTATGTTGCGCATGAAAGCAATGTCGTACGGAGAGCCATTACCGAGTAGAATGGTTTAAGTCAAATTCATCACTATAAAACAACGTTTCTTCTGATGTTTCTTGAAAAAGTTTGTAACGTTCTGGAACTGTGAAAGTGTATATAAATTGGTGTTTTACTTTTTCATTTGATAGCATGGAAATGTGTGTATACGTAAAAGAATATAGGGCTGATGATATAGCTGCATTGTTTTGACTACATATTTTATTCTTCAGAAACTCGATGAAAAATATTATCTGTTTGCATCATATACAAGGACAGGGGTGTATCTGTAAAGTCCCTTAGTGAATAATTCAACATGTAACTATTATTTTTAATTTTTTTGATCAATCAGATTACAAATCCGTGAAATCCTTAAAGCAACCAGACTCCATTGAGAACGAATAAACCGCGACTATCTGCAAAGTCGCAATGTCACTTGAGGGAACTCAAATAACGTACAAAGATAAGGCATTCCTTCTTCCATAAAGTTAAAGCATAATGTTATATAAGGGAAAACAGTTTAATGCTATTTTTCGCCAGTAGTGGAGTATAAAGATATTTCAAAAATATTCGTGTATTTAGGAAAATAGTTTCAAAAAGTCTGAATGGTTGATTTTGATCACGTGACCAAAGTTCAAAGTTATGCCCCTAGCAGCATATGTCTCAAGGTCATATCAGACTAATTTTAATCAATCAGAATTGTTTGCCTATTCACGACCATTTGTTTCAGAACTCTTAAAACTCCACTACTTTCAGCCGGTTTTCGCCACGAAAATACCCATTCCATCTCAATTTACGAGTGAACACAAAAGGCTTACTTGAAAAAAAATCCGCTAATCTTAAATTCAAAAATACTATATAAGTTTTTAAAATGCGTTATCGGTTTCCTTGTGATAACACAAATGGTAAGACAAAAATATAATAACGCACATAGTAAAAAAAAAACTAAATAGCAGTCTCAAAAATATATTGCTGTTTCAAATGCGCAATGGTGAGATCTCATTAAAATATCGGTATAGCTATTATCCCCAATAAAATTTACAATAAGACGTTTTCCTGGGAGAAAATAAGCGAAATATGATCCGTTTGGATATCTTAGGCACCTGCGCCATAAAAAGAAGATACATAGTTTGTTTCAGGGAGATGAATCTCAACTTCTCGTTGTTTTCATACGTATTCATGTAACCATATTTTAAAATACAAAATTTAACTAATAAAACTATAATATTATCAATAACACTTTTTACCAAAATTAATGCGTCTAGAGTGACACCCAAACCTACAGAATTACGTAACATGATTCCTGACAAATGGGAGAGTCTTTATCTGGTGAGGGAAGTTTTTCGGACCCCTCGGCTGCTAGAGGATTTTTCTTTTGTGGAACAAGGACAATGATATTGAGGGCTTGGTGCAACATTGGTTCATAACTGAGAACAATATGGGTCTTTTTTTCAGTTTGATTTATAGATTACAGTTTTAATAACTTTAAAAATAAATACTCACAAACCATATATGAATCCTTTGTTAGAGCATGTGTTGTCAAAACTACTTGGTTAGAGTTTGAATAACAAGATTCATCAATAGCACAATAAGATTAAGAAATGTGTTTCCATGTCTGTGTACGGTCTCCTTTTGATATCGCCATTGTGGCCTTGTCGTACCAATACAGCAGCTACAGTTGGAGTTTACTCACAATTGAAGCCCCAAAAACCAACGACGACCGTCGAGTCTAATTTCCCATCTGTATTCATTGATATTATCATAAGAGAAGAGCACCTCACGAGCTGTTCCTCCAAAAAGCTGTTCCCCACCAATTTCCAGCTGGCTTGGAAATTTCGAGAAATTTCATTCTAGCTTGGAGATTTTAGCAGTTTGAGGAACACCTTTTTGGATAATGTCTCACTTTTCATAATATTTAGTGAGAATAATGATTTCTAAGTTGCCAAAACTTGCTTGCATATATCTTATAAACTGTAATTCGCAAGATAAATGACATTATTTGGTTATATTGAACATTTCAATTTTCGCAAAAGGTGTTCCTTGTCTGTTCCAAGCTGGCTAGAAAAGGAGAAACAGCCCAGCTGGCTTGAAAAAAGGGAACACCTTTTTGCAAAATGTAAATGTTCAAAAACCATTATTGTGTTGTTCTTCGTAGTTGTAAAATTGATTTAAGTTGATTTAACAACTTTTTGAAAAATATGTCGTGGGGTGCCCTTCATAAGAGAATCGAATGATGGATGATTTTGCATGTGACCCCCTGTGCCCCACAGGCCGCCCAAATCTAAGCGAGATGGGACTTTGGGTGGTACCAAAATAGTGTGTTTAGGAAAAAAAATACGTAAAACTACCAGGAAAGTTAACAATGGACAGGGAAAGCACAAGGCAAGAGGGTTTTGCTTTTGACAAGGGCCAAAAATAAGCGAGAAGGGACTTTGGGCGGTACCAAACTACTGAATTTAGAACAAGGAACACATAATTCAAGGGTCGTCTACAGTAGATATCAAGGAGATCTACATCAAGATGGTTTTGCATTTCTCCCTGTTCCCACGATACCCAAATACATGTATAAGCAAGATTGCACGTTGGGCTGTTCCAAATTGCATTTAGGACAAGCCACACAGAAATGGTAGTCTATAATGGATAACAAGGGAAACTACAGCAAGGTAGCAAGACAGTTCAGCATTTGACCCTCATTTGCCCAAGATGCCGCCCAAGAATAACCGAGTTGGGACTTTGGGTGATACCAAAATATACTGCCTTGAGAACAAGGGACACCGCGACTACAGGGGACGCCTAGGCTGTATAAAACAATTGCTATATTTTATACAAATGTTACTTTCGAGCTTTCGGTTTTCGAGCTTTTATTCACGCGCATTTTGGTTTGTGTGAACGCGTCCTTATAAGTTATAAAGCTGCAGCAAATCCCTCCTTGAATTAGAAACTAAAGGCGCGTTCACGTAAAAAATATCCTAAGTGTTTGCGTGAACAGAGGGGATAAATTGCAATGTTTTTATACAAATGTGGCTTTCGAAAATATCGGGTTTCGTGCTTTTTTCCGAGCTTTTTCTTTTGCGGCCTAACTCTACAAATAACTCGGTTATATTGTATGTGATAAACCTTATCAGGAGAAAGCATAATAATTAATTGGTCTACGCATGCAGAACCGTATAGCTAAGGGTTTCGATTATGCGATTATATGTTGCTTTTAATACCGATTGAAGAGGGTAGGCTGCAAACTCTTTTCGTATTAGCGATATATGGTGCTAATTTCCACATTTTCTGCCATCAAGCAAAACCATCAGTAAATTGATAATTTAATAAACTGAATTTGTTCTTTGATAAATTTGAACTCTTATAATACTTTTTTTTCAGAAACAGCTCCTCATATATCGTAAAATCATCGCACCATTCCTTTTGTTATTCGTTTATAATATCATGAACAAGCTGCCCGCCCAAACACATAAACGCTATAATTGCATAAACGGCAGGCACCCGAGCATAATCTAATATATGAAACGTCACTCTGCTAATAAGGGGTCTATCAAATATTCATAGACATCCTCTCTGCAGCAGTCGCAATGTTTTTGTGTTGTGTGACACAGTCCTACGGGGATAGGAAGGGGGGAGTGAGTAACCGGTTGGGTACTGTATGTTGGAGTGACGTCAAAATCAGATATGACGTCAAGGATTAACGCTGATTCAGATTTGATGTTTATATACATTTTTCTGTCCTTATGTGACCAATTTGACATTCGGTGATAATTCCCATGGAGGAGCAACTTTTTTTTCAACGTCATATTGTATATCAAAAAGGCGATTCGGCACCCGAAGTATTTCACGACTCCCCGTAACACTTCAAAAGACAACGGTATACGATATAACCTAACGCCATCTCACCAGATGAGAGAGACCAGTTTCGTTTTCGTTTCTCTGTGTTTTTACTGTTGTCATAAGTGACATCAAATCCACCGAGGCCCTCGCCACATTATGTACTATAACTGGATATAATGTGTTTTTAACATTCTTTATTGTATTATCTCGCAGTGTTGGTGAAAATGATCTGCAAAACGGAATGGTAAGGATGTCTCTATGGAGGCGAGGGAGATTGTCGGCTCAACACATACATTGCGATTTCGATGTTTTTGTGCAAAAATGTGTTTTGAATTGAATTAAAACAGGGTGCTTTTTAAAATCATTTAACGATATTGCATTTATGTATATCCCATATTCTTCTTACTGCACAACTGTTACATTGTTTTAACTATTTTGAGCCAAAAAAAAAACACGTTTCTGTAGCTCTGTTTCCGAATAGGGTTGTAGCCTTGGGAAAATATTGGCGTGGTTAAAAAAATGTTCCTTATAATCGAAAGAATAGGAATCTCAACGGAAGAAAAACGCTGCGAAATATAAACATGGTTTGTAGACTTCGTTTTTTTTTATCACACTCATCCAAAAAAAAACAACAAAAAAAAACACATCCAGTTGGAAATCGTGTTATATCACGGACAACCTGCACCTTTTTACTTTTTTTGTCAAAACAAAATCAAACCTTTTCCATCACTACCTCCTGTTAAATTCTTCATCTTAGATTAAACACGATTTCATTGATTTCAAATTGACTCGTCAATAAAAGGTCGTGATTAAGAACATGTTTTTGAAAATCGAGTCAATCCCTCTTTTAAGCTAATTACCAAGCACATAATCGGTGTTCGATTTCATTTAATCGAAGAGTAGCCAATAAGCTGTTTGCCTGAAAATACCACATACGTAAAATTTCGAATATGTTTTCTATAATTTTGACTACTTGGTGAATTCCGCTCGTATTACTAGATTTGATATCGATTTAGATTTCGCAGACGCATTCCCAAAGAGTCGCTTGCAGCACCACTTAGAATGAATAGATTCTACAATATAGAAATCTGTCGACGCACCATAAAAATAAAAGCACTCGTTTGGCGAATTTTCTATTCGAGCTGCTAAATGATTTTATAACCAGAAAATGCAAAGAAACTCTAGAGAATATGATTTTCATATCTTATTGAAAATCCGTAGCGTTTTAACACGAGTTCGCCTGAACCTTATTTCATCATAGAAATGATTTCAGATTTTGAGTAAAACAGTCTCGCAATATATCTTGGGTGCTCCCTTGATCATGCAAGTCTTAAATCGACGTGTTTTTGCATGACATACAATATGCTTGTAGGCATGTCACAGATGAAATTCAATTACGACAGAAACAATTTTCAGGCTTTCGTTCATAATCATGTTGATTTGCTGTTTACCATTCAACAAAACAGCATTAATATATCTAACAATATATAAGTTTTTTTTTAGTGATTTTCATAAGTTTAAATCGCGTTTGATTTTGAAAATACAAAAAAGGAATGTGGCAAATTGCAGAGATATCTATGCTTTTAAGCCATTTGAATATATCAACACTTTTCCCCATGCAACATGTTCCGTTAAAAATGCAACGTGACATTTTTCTACTGAATTATATCTCATAGCTGCATTTACGTTATTTACAATTAAGATACGTATATTTTATAGTTCTTTATGTATGTATTAAGACGTTCATAAACAACAAAAATAATAATAAAGCGTTTTGAAGTGATGAAATTAAATTTTTAAAATTTCGCATCATTTTTCTGCTATAAACTGTCGATCAGAGGAGAAACCAGATTGCCTAGTAAACGTATACAACTTTTCGCAATTCATAAATGAATAGTTATTCGTAATTTGTTGTGATAAAGCAATTTAAAGCTGATTTGAGTAACAGCTTTATGAAAAATACATCGTGGGGGTTTTCCGTCTTGTATATAGCAAGAAAAATATGAATGGTTTCCATAACTTGCGAGGGAAGGAAATCTATTGGAATTAACTGCACAGCTGTTGAACTGATTTTAAATGCATAGATCAACGTTTTTATGTGATGAATCTATTGAGGCATTGTGTAGAATTTCTTTTTATAATCAAAAGATTTGATGACATTGAATGGTATATAAATTACAATATGAAAACTGCAATGTTTTTATAAATAGCTAAAGGTGAAGAATTATGATCTTATGTTTTTTTCACTGTTTTTCTACTTGAATCATCGAAATGTTAACTACATGTAAAGTTAGATATATATATATATATATATATATATATA
>LQRL01187242.1:8803-39187 GCA_001703475.1 Hydroides elegans
TTTAATACAATAAGTCTATCGGTATCCCAGCAGCTCACTTTGATATGTTGACGGCTAACGGTAAAAGTGTGATGCCCGCACTCTGTGTTGCAACCAGGTAGTTGTACTGAATGCAGCAACCGCCAGTCCCCGCACGCATAGACGTCGATCTGTGATGGTCTGAATGGCCATGCGTAGCATTTGTCGTCATAAACTACAACGTCCCAATGTGAGTTGCTTGATATTTTCTTGATGAACTGACCTAGAATATGTAGTTTTGCGGGATTATCATTAACTTCACGTATCATTTTTACGGATATAACTTGGTATAGCCACTTCATAACTTACACTGCAATCGTTTTGATCTTAATACTAATAACATTTCGAATTGTTTTGGTGAATATGAAAATTTATTTTTAAAAAGGATGATTAACATTTTTTTTAAGTAATAGCAGTTACATTTCAATTATTTGTATCATTTATAGCTTTGAGCTTCATTCAATAAGGCAAATGAGTATATTATCATTTTTTGCAAGAATAAGAAACCAGCCTTTATTAAACAAGTTGTCGACTTTAATCATAAATATCATATACCAAATGTTCATTCGTAAGTCATTCATTAAATAATCAACACCTTTTTGAACGATTAGAGTGTGAAGAAAAATACATGATTAATTTAAACGGTTATTAATTTTAAAACTTTCAATCATTAAAAAAACCTCACTGTAATATTGCTGTATAGCTTGGATGTGAAACCTGTTTTTTAAGTGGTTGTCTTTGATTATGTGTATATCATATGTAAAATGCCATTAATACGTGAATTATTTTTAGTAATCAACATTGCATTCCAAACTTTTAGGGTTGATTTATTGATCGAGATTATAAAGCACATCATTGTTTCTTTGCAACAGAAATGACTATATGGGAACTTCATATGATAAATTGAGTTGTGAAATAATATCAAGGTAACTTTCATTTAACAATCATTTAACGATTATAGTGTCAGTAATGACATTCAAATAATTGATGTAAGGTATGATATTGTTCTATTATCATTCATTATTATCTGATTTCGAAACAATCATCAAACCGTTCACCCCAGCAATGACAATGTGTCCTTGAGAAAGGAGTGCAGCATCACATGTTGGGCCTAGCTTAAGTGTCTCAAATGGTGTAGTGTACAATCATACACGCTAATACCATCGCCTTGACAGCACCAAATCTCATCACCTATGTGTTTGATAGACCATGGCAAACCCGATGTGTTGACGTTCTAGATCTGTAAGTAGAAAATTGGAACTGCATATGTTTAATAAACACATGAAAAGTATATTTTTACCACCAATTGTTATATATTTAATTTATAAACTAGTATAATGTTTTAGCCAATGTGATTCATTTCCTTCAGTTCATGAACTAATTCACAATCATGTTTTTCCTGCTGCGCAATAACCGGCTGATCTTTTCTTGATTTGAAGCATTCACTCATTTCAAATCCGAAGTTGACTACTTTGTATTCTTTCTTCGCTTTAACTGAAACATAAATCTATTTTATTTTCTTTGAAATAACAATAGGAACAATGTATTCAGTAGTAGTTTTCATATTAAAACAATTGAAACAATTCCAAACGCTTTTTAGTGGATATCATATTATTGAATATGTGTTCGCCTCCCTTACAGTGGCTTTACATTCCTGTTGAGTGAGAAATACTCTAAAATAACCGAATTCACGAGACCCAAACTAAAAATATCCGCTGTTGCATTGTATTTCAATCCTGTCGGATCTCCCATGAAAAACTCGGGAGCCATGAAACTCGGTGTACCTATTAATGATTCGTGGTAATCTCGATTAGCCATTGATCCAGCAATGCTCATGTTGTAATCATACAATTTAGCAAATCCGAAATCCGTGAGCATGGTGCAATCTACCCCATTGATTTTTTTTCATCAAAACATTCCCCGGTTTAATATCACGGTGAATTTTTGGGGGTTTATTACCATGCAGGCAAGCGACTGCTTCTGCAATTTGATGCATTAATAGTAATCTTTTCCCGAGCGACATATCCGCATTGTTGGTGAGATATTTGTTCATGTCCCCTAGATCACAAAGTGGCATAAATAGCCAGGCACAGCCATGGGCCGTTTCATAATCCAAAAGACTCACTATATTCGGATGACGTATCATCATCATAGTTTCGGCTTCAGACTCCGCTAATTGTCTAAACTCTTCGTTAGTATCTATGCCGAATGTAATACTCATTTTCTTAACATCCACTTTTTCTTTGGTATTTCGATTGACTGCTGGATGAACCACCCCAAATGAACCACTTCCTAAATCTTATGGTCACTCGGTTAAGGTCACTCTATATTTACCGATCGTAATATCTCCTTCTTTTGAAACTGTATGCTTGTCGAAACGACTCCCCATTTTCGGCCAGTGATGTTCGCTTGTTTTTGTAAAATATTATTTTCAATATATATTATAATACTAATAATTATGCTACTGATAATTAAGTAACATTAAGTCTGAATCAAGTACAAGCATACACCTGTATATACTTGTTATAGAGATCATCACACCTGATAAGTTATAAGTGTGACCTTGCACTCATCTTAAGTAGACTATGCAGCTGATAAAAATGTTTGTACCACTTAACCATTTCAACTTGCATCACAAGCTAAGAAGATACTCTGCCTGATAACTCAAGCAATAATGTGCATGGCTGGTTGTTAAACTTCTAGTATCTATTTGATTTATATATTCATTCGAAGCATAGAAAAATAGTTTTAAAGCATGATACTGTCATTTAATTATGGCAATTTCAAACCAAGTTTGCGTAAAAGAGATTATTCCCATACTTCATTTTTTTGAAAATTTGCGAGCATGACCAAATGAACAGATTCATCCAGACATAAATTAAATGGGTTCCTTTTAAAACAGTTAGCTACAAACATATAACAAACGATCAGACCAGATAAAACTAGCTTATAAAATTTTAAAAAAAAATAAAAGTGTTAAATAAAATAAAATAATTTTATGGCTCGAGTTACTCAGTTTTATAAATTTTGACGAAAAAAAATAAATTAAATAATCATTTTTTTTTCTAAATTGAATGGGAACGGGCTGTATGCATGTTTATGGGTGGTACATCACGTAATGCAAATTCAATGCATTTTGACGCACATCTTGTTATAGTCTAAGTCTCGTGAGACATTAAGAAGAAACCAGGTTGACCCGCACTCGTCCACATTCCGATAGGCCGCGAATTCCGACACCTAATAATGATAGCGTAATTCGCCCCACATGCATTAACTTTTGGTTTGGATGTGTCGCACAGACAGAAGAGACGTCGGCATAATCCTTTGATACGCACAAAAACGGAGTAAGGACTCTTGCTCGAAAATTATATCCGGCTTTGATGAGCCTTTGTTGGCCCTATACGTGATAATCGAAAACAGCGCTTACAGCTCAAACGGGCCTAATTCTGCACCGGAGCATCATGGTCTATAAAAGCAGATGCGTGTTTAGCGACGACACACGCATTCTATTGTACCGAAATGATGAATGACAGCAGCTCGTCCGAAGGCCGGGAAAGCGATATTAGTACCTCTGCGACCAGCAGATTGATGGATCGCATACATTAGTATCAGATCAAAATACCTATTACATCGATGTCAAGCAGTATAGCCTCACTGATCGACGTATTGAGTACCCATACAAACCAAATGCAATCATAGTTAGTAAAGGTTTAGAAACTTTAAAATGCAGGAGTGTGTGTAAATATGTTTATCTATTGAAAATTGATATAGCAAGAAAATGTAAACATTTGAGAGCATTGTCAAAATAAAGGTCCATCTTGTTTGGCAATTTGAATAAAATCCATCCACTACTTATTTTTATACGAAGTTTTACCTTTAATGATACAGAACTTGTATATTTAATAATAATTAGCTAACATAATGACAACGCTTCTTGTGAGGGAAACAGTGTTTTTTTCTTTAGGTAAGTAGCAAGCCTATATGTACGAATCTCGAGGATAGAACACCTAGCTTGTCTTTCTTTATTGTCGATTTATGTGTCGTCCATAATTAGTATATTTATGTATCCCACTTCAAAGCTCCTCTATATGTGGATAGGGATGACTTTAAAAACCTCTTCTTCCAAATTGCTTTCTGTATATTTTGGTATATCTGCATTCTATAACATCTGGAAAAACCTGTCATATAAACACTAAGGATGTACTTGGCGAGTGTGGCATACTGCTCGTTATTATAGCTCAGCCACGCATAGATAGAACATAATTGAAATAGGGCTTAAAATTATCAAGGTTTCGTACATAAACTTACTTAAACTGAGTGCGGTTATAATTGTATGTATCTGGCGTACAATACATGACTCATATATAGCGTCAAGATCCATTTTTTTGTATATTATAGTATCAGCACAGTGTATAAGTGCAACGTTATAAACGGTATCTCACCGAAAGCAATAATGGATTGATGCCCAGTCGATACGCTTTGCGATAAGGAAAAGGGGTTACTCTTGCCTGAAAACATAACTAGAGAACAATGAATTCAATCAACGATCGTACGGACATTAAACTCAGTCAATAGTTCGGTGACTAATATATGTGATATAATGTAGAAAAAGCTTCGTAATGGGGTCTAAATTTCTATTATCATCACTCTCTTAAAACTAATTGCATGGCCTCTAATTCTTTAATCGTATTAAAATTATGATAAATAAGAATGTAATAATATTTCTCGCACATGTATATTTACGTCTCCCTTTATAAATCTTTCAATTCACGGAATAACATCTATTATTAAACTTACACTCAAACGCAAATATCAGATTTCATGTAGATAAATTTTAATAAGCACGCTTACGCTATATCAGATTACCGCATATGACCGCTTTGTGACATATGTGGTTCACTGATGATATAATACGAACAAGCAGTGACGAGGTACATCAAGTTTTCTCGCGCAGAAAACCTGAGGAGACATGGGCACGTAAGTTGTGTTGCATTCATATCAAATTCTGAGATTTGAGTTAAGTTGACTTATTGTGCTCTTCAAAGTTTTATAAAGCATCGGAAATCGTGTTTCTCCATGAACAAATGGAGTTGGGGTCTCTGCAAGTTGACAACAATTATAAACATTTCGAAGTACATGTATTGACTAAGGCATGGTACTGCACATTCTATCACTTTGCATTCTACTGCAGATGCTTAGATGCTTAGATGCTTAATCAATTTTCCTCAAAATAAAAAAAAGTTAACACAAAGCACAATTAACACATTAAACAAAACATTGACAATTATGTATATAGCTAATACTTTTTACTCATTTACGTTTCTTTATTTATCAATTCGTCTGCAAGCAGAATGAGTTGATTAATCTATCTGTTATAATGTCTCTCCATTACTAGTTTGATGCCATTCACAGCGGGGGACAGAAACCACGACAATGGAAACTGAGTGCGTGAACTCAACGGCAACCTCAAGGTCAGAGTCAAAGCAAACACACGAGTCAACGTCAAATTTCGCACAGCAACACAACCCGGTACCTCTCAACCAAGCAACTTACAATTGGCAGTGAGTCAGTCTGGTCCTGATTCACTTTGGATCCTGGAAGGCCAAAGTCATGGTCACTGCACTGCTACCGCAGTGCACGAAGTTAAGAAAAATAATCAGGGTGGTAAAATTATGATCGAACATGATCCTAAGAGGTTGTTGGGAAAAAAGTGAGCGTGGGATGCCCACACCCGGAATCCACACATGCGAGCAGGAGGGGGGACTTTACCGCCCGGCGTATTAACACCCGTTACAGGAGGTGGTGTTGGCACTGTAGTGGCACCGTTACCCCAAATGCGAACTGCAACAATGACCGACAGGTAGAATGTATAGGGAGTGTGAAGGGGGGGGGGTTTCCATGTGGTGTATGGTTTTATTTGAAAATGAAGAGAGAGAAATTAATATTGAGGGTGATTCATGCGCTTCCAAAAAGCCAGCCTACATCCAGTTGCAGAATATATGAATGAGTAGTTCAATTTTCAGAGATTTTATAGAAAGTCCGATTTGAAAAACAGTAAGGGTGATATACATGTATGTGCTGATTTGTTTAATGAATGGGGAAGCGGGATAATCGTAGAAGGGAAGAAATGGTTTTGCCACCAACTGCTTCTAGAAATTTCATGAAAACGTTTTAGTCGGCGAAAATAAAAGAGGCGGGGAAATGTTAATTGGCTCGTGCGAGGTTTCCGAGAAAACGGTATTGTTGTTTTAATAGTTACGTTATTGAATGGATCAAAAGGGAACAAACGGGGATATACTTCCTTCACTGCAACCAACAATGTACCCGATTTCAGATATACTAGCAAACTGTTATATATATCGCGGCTGTCAGAAATTAAATATTATAATTTGACACATCATGCGTGGATCAATTAAAGATGGCATATCGTATATATTAACAAAAAACGTTTGGCTTAATTCAAAATAATTTAAGTTTGTGCATGTTTGATGTGATAAATTTAGTAGAAAAAAACATCACTCATACATGCTATTTCATCTAGCATGTATGAGGGATTATTATTTTCACTCCTGGTTATTAAACAAGTAATTGATCTAAATGTTCCTGTTTCAATTTAAGCCGATGTCAAGATATATTATATTTAGCAGAGGTTTTCTAAAAACAAAACAAAAGAAGCCCTCAAGCAGTGAGTTACTTATATGCAAGTTAACTATGGAGTTAACCAAATTCAATACCAAAATTATTGTTTTTACTTATATTATCTCCCTTTGTCTTCTCAAATTGTTATCAAGCAATCAGAGACAGAGACATCTGTTAATCAAGCAGTGTCCATTCAGTAATATGAAAATACATCAATTAAGAATTTAGAGCAAGCTTCGGTTGATCAAATATTTTTGCAAAATTATTATAGCGAATTATAGCTGCGTTCAATAGTATGAATGAAAAGTCAACCAGATTTGTGGGTGTCTTTAATAACATAAATATACAATCTATCCGCATGTTAATACCGAGAACTGATGTATTGAAGCCCCGGGTTTCTATTCGAATGTAGCCCCTTTTGCCGAATGAAATTTGAATCTTAATAGAAGCCCATGGGCTTCTAAACGGATGAATGGGCTTCTATTCGGATGTAATAATTCTCTATGTTTTGTTTACAAAACCTGAAAAATGTTTAAACATGAGACAAAGTTTGTCCTATTTGCATGACAAGCACAAAACAACAATACTTTCTACCATGCCGTTCAACTTTGTGATCGCAATTAGGATCTCACACCACAAAAGAGATTTCACATCTTTTGAACTTTATCTTATAGAATTCGGACTTTTTATTTACATCCTAAGCTTTAAAATGTATTTCATCACTTAACCACAAAAATAGGATATACAAGCCTATGGGCTTAATTTCGGGTGGGCTTCAATACAGCAGTTCCCGGTATATGTGTGTTTGCTGAGCTTTGAGCTTTGTTTTATAGTAATAATAGAAGTTAGTAGAAAAGTAGCTTAATAAAAGACATGTTGTAGATCATTTGTTAATGGTTCGTAGAGAAATTCTATGATTTTTGCAAATGCGGATTACTTAAGTTATAGATCTACCTTGTTTCAAACAATCAAGGTCCTTTTAAGTTTAGGAATCGATGGTATTATGTTCCAAATTATTTTATTGAATTTTATTTTTACCAAGGTTATACATTTTACAAGAACATTTTGAAATATATGATATTCTTCAAAAGCATGGATTAGGTTTTGAATACTCAACATATAACAATTAGAGGGGGTGTAATTTAATGATATTTCCTCATAAGGGACATATAAAAATATATTTAGAAATTTAAAGAAGTGAAAAAAAACTATATTCAGTTTCAATATACGGCTTGATTATATTATTGACGTAAAAATGTCAATATTGGTCATAAAATATATAAGACTTTTATGTTTTAAATCGTAAATTGTCATAACGAAATAAATGTAATCTTTATTTAATAAATACATTTTATTTAATCTAATGATATTCTTCCTTTTGTATGTTAATATTTTCGAACCAAATGTCGTTAAATCAAAATAAATTGGTTATTTATTTAATAAAGAATTGTTCAAAACATAACAAAATGATTACTTTAGTTGATTATATATATGCCATGCTATATACACTTAAGTTGTTCTTGAACAATGTCACTGGAATGGAATACACTCAAGTTGCTTCTGAACAATGTCACTGAAATGGAATATATCATTTCATCCCGCAATGACGTGCTGATTGGTCAAAATATTGGTAACTTGTCTTTTCTTATTTTAAATGATAAGTGTTTTTCCTTATGCACCTCACAGCATGACAAAATCACCTGGTGCTTTTGTTCAAATATAAAGTACGCATGTGATCATTCAAACATCGTGATAACATCTTTATCGAAACTACTGACATAGAGACGTCCGTTCTTCAACAATGCACCTAACGGATCCTTAAAACCACCAACTGGTGTGACATTGTGCCACTTGCATTCAGATGTAAATAACAACAGCCGATGTTTCAAGGAATCAGCGATGAGCACGTTGCCCTCATCGTCCACTTGACACAAACGTGGGTAATTCAAGCGACTCTTCTTTGACCCGCCTCGAGAAGCTGCTGCATGGGAATCATACATAACTTCAATCTCAGACCCATGAATCGACTTCATTTTTCCATCCAAATTTAATACAATAAGTCTATCCGTATCCACACAGCAAACTTTGATATGTTGACTGCTAACGGTTATAGTGTGGTTCGAGCAGTTGGTGTTGCAGCCAGGAAGATGCAGTGAGTGTAGCAACCGCCAGTCATTACACGCGTAGACGTCGATCTGTGATGATTGATCAAAACAAGCATAGCATTTCTCGCCGTGAACTGCAACTCCACAATAGTCGTTTTTTGATATTTGTCTGATGACTTGACCTAAAATAAGTCATTTTTTGGAAACATAATTAACTGCACTGCACGCATCATTTATACGGATTAGACTTTGAATTAATGGTCACTACAGAGCTTACTACCACGATCGTTATGATCTTGATAATACTAAATTTTAAAACCGAGTCAAAAATATGATAATATTTAATTTTGACAGATTTGGAAAATATGTAAAAAACATAACATAACCGATATTTTGCTCATTTATGTTGCTTAAGAGATCACTGATATTGAAACTACGTAATTAAAATCAATACACGGCTGCAGTCACTAACGAAAAAAAATAATATTAACGCATAAGTTTGATGTGAAACCTGGTTTTATTTATAAAGTTGTCGAGTTATATCTTCAAAAAATCATTCAAGCGTTATTCATTTTTAGAGCTTAACATACCATACAGAAGGTGTAAGTCAATTGTTTGATTGCGACTATAAAGCTCGTTACTGCATCTTTGCAACACGCGAATAATAACTATTTAAGATCTTCACATGTGAAAATTGAGTTTGTGATATCGAGGTAACTCGCGTTTAATAATTTGCAATATTTCAAACGATTAGAGTATCATAAATGACACAGATTTCGTTCTCACCCGTTCAAATTATGAGTGTTTGGTGTATTTTTTACTGGATTTTCATCCATTTTACCTGATTCCGAAACAATCCTTAATACGCCATCCCCAGCAATGACAATGTGCCCTTGAGAGAGGAGTGAAGCATCATGCGTCCAGTCGAGCTTTAAGTGTCTCAAATGGTGTAGTGTATCATCATACACGCCAATACCATCGCGTTGACAGCACCAAATCTCATCACCTATGGATTTGATGGCCAAAACACGATCCGATGTTTTGAGAGATTTAACTTGCTTCAACTTTGTATCAATGAGGTTTAAAGCGAGACAATTTGTGGAACAAAATGTTATCCGTTCACGAACTGTAAAGAGAAAATTAAAGCTGCATATGTTTCATGAGTACATGATTATTACAAAACTAGTACGCTGCTTTATAAAATTTTATTCAACATAAGGGATTTTTTGTGCAGTAAACATATGCTATTTTTATAATTGATCACACTTTTAGGTGAGATGTTCATAAATGTAGAACAATCCCTTGTTATAAATTGAGAGAAAATAATACAATCGGAGTGAGTACAAATATAACAACCTACATAGTATACGCATAAGTGTGTCTTTCACGGTTCCTATATGCGCTCTTTCATTGTCGTGGAATTCTGTCATCCGTAGCAACATTTCTTTAAGTTCATGAACTGATTCACTATCATTTTCTTCGTGCTGCACAATAACCGGCATATATTTTGACGATTTGAAGCATTCACTCATTTCAAATCCGAAGTTGACCACTTTGTTTTCTTTTTTTGCTTTAACTGAAACATAAACTTATATTATTTTCTTGGAAATAAGAGTCAGAACAATGTATTTCGTAATATCAAATCAATTTATCGCAAATGGTTCAAGTGTATGATATTTTTAATGTGTTGTATTATCTTACTACTCAGTGGTTGTACGTTCCTGTTGAGTGAGGAATACTCTAAAATGACCGAATTGACGAGACCCAAACTAAATATATCAACTGCTGCAGTGTATTTCAATCCGGTCGGATCTTCCATGAAAAACTCTGGAGCCATAAAGCTCGGTGTGCCTTTCAATGATTCATGGTAATTTTGATAAACCAATGATCCAGCAATACTCATGTTGTAATCGTAGATTTTTGCAAACCCGAAATCCGTGAGCATAGCACGGTCCATCCCATTGATATTTTTTATCAACACATTTCCCGGTTTGATATCACGGTGAATTATTGGGGGACTGTTTCCATGTAGGCAAGACACTGCCTCTGCCATCTGATGCATCAATAAGAATCTTTTGCCAATTGGCATATCCGCGTCATTCCTAAGATAGTGATTTAAATCGCCTTGATCGCAAAATGGCATAAAGAGCCATGCGCTACCATGCGCAATGGCACATTCTAAAAGGCTGACTATGTTTGGATGCCGGACCGCTTTCATGCTTTCTGCTTCTGATTCGGCCATATTTTTAAGTTCCTCGCTAATTTCTGTTCCGAATTCATATTTGATTTTCTTTACAGCAACTTTTTCTCCGGTTTTCCTATGTGTTGCTGGAAATACGGTTCCAAATGAACCGCTTCCTATATCGTCAGTTAATATCACACGATAGTGACCGATATCGGTTTTCAGAACCGACCCCTTTGCAAATTTATTACCCATGGCGGAGTTATTTTATTGCTGGATGTATCTACTTGTATCT
The DNA here is from genome assembly GCA_001703475.1 of Hydroides elegans. NCBI lineage: Eukaryota > Metazoa > Annelida > Polychaeta > Sabellida > Serpulidae > Hydroides > Hydroides elegans. The sequence goes on from LQRL01187242.1 coordinate 20,043, forward strand.
ACTTTTGGTTGCAATCACAAGCCTGAATCAAAAAATCGTTTAAAATCTTAGTAAATTCATGTGCTCAGACATTTGTATATTTCAAGGTATTGACTATTTCTATACCATGGACATAAACGAGTGCTTCATGAGATAATGATCTACACGTATTAATTCAGAAAATGTAAAATAAACACCTATTAACAAACCTATTTTTGTCAGAACAGCTATAGAGTTTTACTTAGGAATATAAGCATGGCCTTTATTTATGGTATTTAATATTTTCTGATTCATATTCATTAATTCATAATTGGTATTAATTTAAAAACCAAATCGTTGCTAAGTAGTGAACCACATTCAAACACAGCTTACCTGGTTGTTATTTTATTTGATTGTTGATGTTCAACACTTAATTTTCCTAAATGTGTACTCCATCACATTAACTTTAACGTTCTTGCCTTCATAAATTGTCAGAAGTTTTCATCAGTTTTGTCATAATTTTAACTCAATAATGTTTATCCATGTATGCTTCAATGAATACGGCTACCCATCAAACTATGAAATATCTCAAACAGAAAAAAAACATTAATAATGATATGATTTATCTGAAAAAAAAATGTCACATCACAAACGCTTTATTCTTGCGCTTTAGTGATGTTTCGCAATTTAATATCATACACTTTTTTAAAATTCCTGTTATCACATAATCATTTTGGAAATGTAGTTATTTGGCAATTATCACGATGCAGGAAGAAGCTAAAGTAAGAAACCGAAACAGTGAGCAAAATATACAAGCAATATGCTGAACATAGAAATATGTTAATGTCATTTTGCTTTACAAAGATAAATTTTAAAATATTATATTATGTGCTCATTGTAATCGTTTGATTTTCTTGCCTGTTTTAAAATGTTACTGAAGAAAATCTTAAGTTGACTTATAGATTCTAGAACCTGTTAACAAGAATAAAAAAAATGAACGACAGAGTTGCACACAGAGAAAGTAATCTATAATTGCTCTCACAATAACAGTTATTGAGTCGCTTTATAACTTTAAGAGATGACTTTTTACAAAATTGACGTCCCTTTTTCTGCAAATATAAAGAACCGTACACCGGCTGACAATTAGACACTAGCAAAAAGTGATGGAGAAACCATAAATTTTACTTGGTTGCCTCATTACCCTTATTCCCTTCACCTTCATTGTTTCACTATAATTATAGTGCTAATGTTTACATCATATCGTTACCACACCAACCCTCGTACAACTACCAGATACTGTATTCAAACATGAATGTGGCATAATCACTGAAAAAGATTGAAATGTAGCACCAACAGTGCACATAGAGAAATGTAATAACTACAATTTCAGATATTAAAAAAAGTATACCCATTTGCTTATTAATGGCACAAAAACGCCCTATCAAGTGAAAAAAGAGATTATCAAGTGCAAGTAACCCGCAAAAATTGACTTTGTTTGTCAAAGGCGTAAATATTTGCAATGAACAATGTATCAAAGGTACCGTATACCACTTAAAACATAGCTCCCCGGATAAAATATAATGCCACACAGGTAGAAATATATTGTAAAAGGGTCAAGTTTATAAAGAAAATTTCAGTTTTTTCTCATATGATTACAAAATGAACATTCTATGTTTATCGAAATTAGTAGCAATCCTTTACCAAACATATTACCCATGCGTAACATTAATGATAAAATGGTAATATCCTGAAAAGTTAGTAAAATTGTCAAAGAACAATTATTTTTGGTACTTGACTTTCGGTATCTGGATCAAATGATAAACATGATAAATATGCGAAAGTGTTAAAATGTGTTATGTCCTCCGAAATTAAAACATGCGTTGTTGCTGCGTCTGAAAAAAAAATTCACATGAACACACGGTAGTTTATTAGTGGCCACTTAGTTGTTTTTAATTCTAAGCATAACTCAACGTATCTTCAGAGCACATGGTAAATGATCCCTGTGTAAACAAACCAAGTCGCATAAGATAATTTTAGACAAAATATATGTTTTAAGCTGGAAATTAACTGTGATGCCTGCAATAGAGTTTTTTAACATTACACCAGGTATATTTAATATAACTACGTTATCTTAAACCGAGTCATTTATCGGTATGTTTTATAGTTTTCCCGTAATATCCACTTGAAAATCATTGGTGACCCAATATTTTATGGTGTCTTAAGAATGTTTTATGATGATATTATCTATTAATGGTACAATGTTGTATGAACAATGTAATATTTTTTATCAAATATCTGTATATTTTTATGAAGAATGATAAATCTGATAAATAATACAGTAAATTTGCAATTTATACAATAATTGGTAAATAACAGTTAATTCTATATTATTTATTTTAATTTAAATTAAAGTTATCAATGCATCATAAAACATAGTTTCGGCATAAGAAAAAACAACAAACAGAGTAAACAAGCTCGAAAATATCTAAGGCTTTACAAACATGCAATCGGATTAATCTAGTAGCTGTTATTCACTAATCCATCTACAAGACCATCGCTTTCAACTTAAACTAAATCCCTAAATCCCATGCCATTGTTAAATCGTTTTTACTTTGATCTGTTTGAACCTTGGGTATTGCGGTTTACAAAGAACTATAAAAACAATAACTATACTTTAAACTAGTTTCTATCCATCGATGCAAAATAACCACTTGGTAAATTAAAACTGCCATTAAGAATATTTACGTTAAATAGATGAAAACAACTAGTGATACTTTTCACTAAATGAAAAAAAATATTCACATTATAGTTATCATAGTCAAACTTATTGTATATTTTAGAAATGAACTTGATAAAACTAACTTTAAACTTGGTAAACACAAGTGTAGCAACCAACACTTAGCGGGGTCTCTTCATTATGCTGTATGTTCTATTCAAAATGTGCATTTTTGGGGCATTTAGAAATGCTTTTTATTCAAAAACTATAAAACATACACAGAATAGATAGATATTGTTTATATAAGATAAAAATGTGTTTATTCATAAAGTGTTTAAGATTTAGAGAAAAAATCGGAAATGTCTATTGCAGGCATCACTATATTACATTAATATTTATTTTACATTTAGCACATTGTGTCTTATGATAAATTTCCAATCTCTTCCTGGCCGATAGCAATGCGCAATTAATGAGTACATAATGGGGACCAACTAAGTAGCCGCAAATGAGGCAAAAGTAACTGCCGTGAACAACACTGACCGTATTTTTTATAATTTATGCTCTATTGTTTTTCGCTATTTTATTATGAATGATCAATGTATTTAACTACATATAAACTTATTTATTTTAAAATGGATCAATAGTAATCATCAACATCTGACTTTGACATACGATTGTTTATTATATTCAGAAAAATAAAAGGAAACTAAATGTTTAACTGCCATCAAGATGATAACATTGAGCCAACCATTAGTTTCACCAAATATTTGAACCCGGTAGTGTTAGCCCCGAGGAGAAATGGTACAACAGAGTTGTGCATGTGCATACAGGAGATAAATAAATTCACTGCATGAGAGCGAGATACCCCACACGCGATTGACAAATAAATATCAGATTACGAGTTTTTCAAGGAGAAGCATCACATGAAAAATGACGCACACTAAAATGAGAGGGATGGAAATATGCGACAAAGTCCAAACAAAGCAAAATATTGCATAATGATATATTTACTTACGGGTTTTACTGATAAAGTAAAATAAAAATGGTAGCTTATTGCGACAGGTTTATTTGAAAAACTGACTTCCCTGCATAACATGCACATTTGACATGTATATAGCAAAGTAAAGATCTATACGTCAACAAAAATGATACAGCGATATTTGTTTAAAACGATGTAAACGCAAAAATAATTGTCAAAGCAAAATATAACAAAAATGAAAACGTGATGTAAATTAAACTATTTAAAATATGTTTGTGAAACACTTAAAAACAATTGCATGTACGACTACTAGAAAGGCTCGAATGAAACAACATACAAGCAATCACATTACTTAATAATTGGCAATAAATCAATAAAGCGATTGAAACGAAATCTATGTTACAAAGTCAAACTCGTCATGACAAAATAATAACAAAATGTTGACGCAAAACTTACCTGTTGTTTGCACGTATTGTAATCGATTGACGATTGATGTTCAGATTACATATTTCACAGTACACCACTTCTACAAATAGATAAGTATTCCATAAATGCCCATGGGTAAAACGATCACTGCTATTCTGTATTTCCTGGCTTTCCTTTATAAATAATAAACATATCAAATGGTAGTAAAGTCATGTTTTAAAATTTCATATCAGAGACAACGATGCGCTATAATGTCTGTCATTTGAAAACAGGTCGACACATATTGTACTTTAGAATATAGCTTCGTCTAAAATTCAATCTAACACTGCAGTAATTTATATTGGTGAACAAAAACAAGGCATGTTCTTATTACCGTGAAAATAGAAAGAAAAAGTAGAAAGAGAGCAAGCTATTGTATGGTTTTATTTACACAAAGTTGTGTTAGCATCCTCATTGTGCCTGGAGAACATGACCTAGGCATAACTGAAATAGAAAGGAAAAGGAGATAGAGAGTAAAACAGTGTAAATGCAACAATTATCATGTCATGAATAAAACCATGTTCCGTACACTTCATAAGAGTAATTAAAAAAGACAGCGCATATAAATGACCGTGGCAAAGTAAGTAATTGAATGTGATTGACATAACACACGCACCATGCACATATCGAAACTGCAATTACGCTAGATTTAGATAGCATTATAGCAAATATAATAACAAAGGGAATGCCAAAGAACGGCTATTTCAAATCGAGTGTTATCAAATTAACAATTGAAATAAATGTTCAAAACTACTTTCCTCAACACAGATTGATGACAAACATGTTAGATATAAATTGATTACCCCCAAATTAGAAAAATATATATTAAAAAGTATACATTATCATACTGTAAATAGTTCCCTTGAAAATATAGAAAAACACGTATATAGGATAAACAAATTAGGCAAAACTTACAAAGTTAACAGAAGAAATATATATTAAAGTAATTTAACAAAGGTAAAATAATTCACCTAACCCTGACAATATCTCCTTCCATTTTTTTCTCATTTTTCATTGATCCTTTTTACTATTCATTTTAGCTATAAAAAACTCTGAATTTTATTTATGACATTCTTTTAATGTATATGTATTTAGTATAACAACTTAATCTTTATATTAATCAAAAACAAAGTTTATACAAGATGCAGAATAATTTGAAGGATATATATTTATTTAATTAATAAAAGAAGTTATTATAAACTGCCTCGAATTGACACAAAATATATGATATTCGCTAATATATTGTGACGCAAAAATTCCATTTTTATGCAACTTCAACAATGGAATAATTGCGTCTCAAGCTAAATGTTCATAGTCATTGTTGCGAAACATAATTGTTACACCATGGTTGTTTGCGTCATATTTCCTCGAAAAAATTGAAAATTTTCAGACCTATCATTTCCAATTTCCAATTTCCAGACCTATCATTCATGGGATTAAAATATAAAATGGTCGGGCATCTACCTTATAATTTTTAACAAATTCCTTCCCACTGATGTTTATAGCTATATTACCGTTTTTGTGCTTGACGAAACTTTTTTGATCACTTCTTGGGTCCAAACAATTCAATAAAACCCCGATTTTTTAGCCCCTCCGGGCCCCTAGGCCCCGGTCGGGGGCTAAGAATAGTGCATGTATGCACATTATATAAGCATTAGGATAGAAGTAGTTTTGACATACAACTGGGTCAGTTGACACAGATGTACAAGCATATATTGAATTATGCTAATGTGACAAGCGCGGCGCAACCCATAAGTACCTAGACTACAATAACAGGGAGCGCAAATTCATGGAATTGTGTAGTATCTCCCTCTCAAAACGCACATATTACATATATATAGCAGTCAAAGTTTATGCGTCCATCAAATAAAATAGTGATTGTTGTCAAAAACGCTGAATGAAAATATCAGTGTCCGCAAAAGTTAATGTTCGATTAACAAAAGTCATTTATGAGCTTGTTATGTATATGTTTGAAAAAAAGTTCAATATAAGACATTAATTTTTTTGTTATCTGATTTCATTTTGTTTCAATTTTTACGATGAAGATCCAGTTGAATGAATATTGTATGCATGCTAAACCATATTGCTGAACCTTTATTCCATTAATCATATAAATAAATAAAACAATAAATGTATTTTATATCTTCGGTTATATATCTCTATTCCAGCAAAACTAAGATTCATCAAATGCTATGTCTGGTCAACATTGCTGGATAGAGTCGAGACGTGGACCATTAGCAAAATGTCACAGCAGCGCCTGGAAACATTCGAAAAGGTCCCTGAGGCGCATGCTGGACAAGACGCACCTCGAACGAGGAATTGATTCGTATCGCAGGTACCAAAAGGTCTCTACTAGAAACGGTAAAGAAGAGAAAGCCGTCATTTTTGGACATGTCATACGACATGACTCCTTGCAAAGTTATCTACTTAAGGGCATGGTCTAGGGCAAGCGCGGAAGAGGGAGGCCAAGACTGCAATGGAGTGACAGCATCACCCAATGGACCGGCCTCACCTTCGAGAAGGCCAAGCGTACTGCCCGAGACCGAAAGAGATGGAGGTTTGTGACCGGCAACGTCTATTGGCACGCCACTTGGTGAGGCAAAGTATTTTATATGATTGTTTGCAATAAATACACAAATTATTACACAATAAAATATGCGATTATAAATTTAAAGATAAGCTGTACTAATCATTACTGCATATGTCTTTTCAAATGACATAGAAAGATTTACTCGAATCTTTCAAAATCTAATGAAAGCGACAAAATGATAAAATCGGAAAAAAAATGGTACAAATATGAGACAAAATAGCCGCAAATCATTATGCCACATTATTATGTAAAACGAAAGCGTTTTTGAAGCCAAATTTAACGAAAATGAAAATGCGATAAATTATATTATTACTTCATTTAAATGACATAATTTAGAACAACTGTGTGTTTGTAATAAGTCAATCAATCATGGTGTTTTCGAACGAGTAATAAACTACGGTTGCGTACCTTTCCAACACGTGATCCAGATCATTGAATGACCTCTTTGGGTGAATGAATAATTTGCACGACTTTTAAAAAGGGTCGAATGAGACACCAAAAAATCTTGTATTAAAGTAATGTATATCCTTTACCTGACAAATAAAAAACATAACACTAACACTTATATATATCAATTGAAATTAAAATTATGTTACTTCATCAAATTTAACATGATACAAATTGTTGAGAAAATCAACGCTACGCTTACCTTTAAGTCAAATCATATATGTTGCAGTATATCCAGTATGCAGTATAATCGCTGCTATTTATGTATCGTTCCTGGATAACTCCTATTTCAATCATGAATACATACCATTAACGACTGCGAACTAATATGTATATTATTAAAATTAGACAAAATACTGTACTTTAGAATAAAGTGCGTCACAAATTCCAACTAACACTGCAGCAAATGAGTATGATAGAGCAAAAACAACATTTTGTTGGTACCAAGGAAATAGAAAGAGAAAGTAGAAAGTAGAGAGAAAGCTATTTTTGTTCACACAAAGTCGTGTTAGCAGTCGTATTGCGCCGGGAGATGGCGTGGCGTGAAGCATGGTGTAAGTATAACTGACATAGAAAGAGAAAGTCGATACAGAGCAAAACAACGACAATGAAATAATTATTGTGTTTTTGTAGATGTCATGAATGATATTTTGTGCTTTCTTTGGGCGGTCCCCCTTTTTTATCAAACTGTACATTATAATAACTAAAGCAACACTGTAACAATATTTCTGTTCAATATATAGCTACAATTTGATAAAGTTGACATTTTGTAGGTTTATAAAATCTAGAAATTCAAATATTATAAAATATAATATAGAGGCCATGCTTCTAAACTATACCTATAATTATTCCATTATCAATGAAACGTAATAATTGAAAGCTTGTTTCTGTTAATAGTTATTCTTAACTTTACCTACGATATGATGTTATGAATTTAATGTATGTTCAAATCACCTCCATTATAACTGTATATATTTGTATTGCTATTTGTAGATAAATAACTACGATTTTACAACAAGAAAGATAAGGGTGTCAGCTTTATTGATGTTTACACACATAAAATTGTTTACATTTAAGCAATTAGTTTGAACATTTTGAGTGTATTTGTTTTTGTATTTTTACAGTTTCAAAACAGTTATCTAATTTATGCCATATTGTTTCTTTCTCATTACAGTGTCTAATTTGTTTACTAGCTTTCAAGTTCCATTTTTTATGCATACATTGTGCGCCACGAAGTAAATGATTACTTTTTAATTAAATGCGATTATCTTGCTCTCGTTTGTTGCCTTTCGAATGCTTCCAAACTGATATTGTTCAAATATGTCATTTTCATAATTGATCAGGCATGATTCTTTAGGTTGGGGCCTTTGAAAATTTGATGTCCCTTTTCAGAATCTTTATTCATGATTTTTGTTTCTAAACCTCACAACTAGAGAATTGTATTGTCTGTATAATTGAAGGAATATATTCACCTGTACATGCATGAAACGAGCAAAAATCTTCTAAACTGGATGTTAAGCTAAACTTGAGGCGTTTGTAAAGTTTATTTGCATTTGAATTTACAAAATTAAGTCAATTTATGACGGCACCCGCTTCAATGGCATGTTTTCAGATATTTTCAGCGATATCTTAATCACGATATTCAATTCAATTCGTTCTTGATATAAATGAAAGTTCCTTCTATGTGAGAAGAGTGGTCGCAAGGAGCAAGTTACAGTGTTTTTTTCAAAAATCCTTTTCATAATTTCGAAAAAAAAAACGAAAAAAAAACCTCCACTTCATTACAAAGAGTTACTAGGAATCTGTTGAGAGAAAAGGTGTGTTATCTTACTTTATATTGCAGTTTAGTATAAATAGCATCGATAATATTATGTACAATAACCTAGTAATTTGCGTACAAATAAAAACTTAATTTTTCATTGTTTGCTAGTTACTAGGTTTTCGCAAAACACTGTAGAAAAAGGAAGCCTTGTGTCAATTAATATCCCCCATAAGCATTCTTCTTTTATTTTTGCAGACATGAACGGTCCCCATTTATGAATTCGAGTTTCAGAAATTAAATATATGTTTTATGTTGAGTTATAGTAAACTATTTGTACTTTAGAATACCGCTGGATGGATGGGCTTCACTGGAACCATGAGTGGCCTAGTCGCAGTTATCCTAGTCGGAATGTAGGGATTAGGTGTAACAAAAAAGGAAGCCTTGTGTCAATTAATATCCCCCATAAGCACTCTTCTTTTATTTTTGCAGACATGAACGGTCCCCATTAATGAATTCGAGTTTCAGAAATTAAATATATGTTTTATGTTGAGTTACAGTAAAACTATTTGTTCTTTAGAATACCGCTGGATGGATGGGCTTCACTGGAACCATGAGTGACATGGTCGCAGTTATCCTAGTCGGAATGTAGGGATTAAGTGTAACATTAGATAATAAATAAAAACTCTAAGATAATGAAATTATTTAATAGAATTATAACAATGATAGAGCTGTATCATAAACTTGTTAGATAATGTAACAACAGTACTTAAAGTGTTCCGAAAACTCTTGAAGTTAGACAAAAACTGTAGAATATTTTCATCGAAACAACACTTCAAATTGGTATATACTGTACATTTCTGTATTCTGCAATTAGCTTGCTGCTTGTTAAAACGTATGTCATTTTAATTTATAGAAATGATTTTAAGGCGTTGTTCTTTGGCACACAAAAAAGACGATTGACATTTAGTAACCTTTGGTTTCATCTTATTTGTACTGTTGCTTTATTTAGCAAACCAAAACAACGTACCTTGTGTATGTACTTTCGTATATTTTTAGCTTCGCAGATGTGTTCGCGCGGCGCATAAAGTTTTTTTCTCCTGACCCTGTTTGTTTTGGGACCGTTTCATTTTTGATATTTGCCCTTAACTGCTCGAAGCTCTTTCCATTCAATAAGTATTAATATTTGTTATCAGAACGAAACAATGTATAAAGTAAGAAACTAGTTTGGTGTTTTGTTTTAACATCAATCGTTTAATTACGTTTTAAATGCTTTAAATGAATTCGAATGTGTAAGTCTACGTGTTTGTCTATATTCACTTTTATTTAACCGGTTTTCCTTATTTTTCCCTGCAGTGGTGATATTCATTGTGAATAATAATTCATATTAACTTTCAACATGAATAGATATTTGCATTATATAGTAATCGTTTATTGTTTCCCCACAATGGTGCTATTCACTGTAAATATTCTCGGCAATATGGGTGTATTCGGAGCAACACCTCTCTTCTTTGAGTTGGCCTGTGAATCTGCCTACCCCATATCCGAAGGTATAACCGGTACCATTATGACCACGATGAATAACTTTGCCGGTTTCGAATTTCTCATGATGCTGATGCTCCTGTCTAAGTATATTGGTGAGTATAGAAAAATATTATGTGGATTGAGAAAATCAACAGAATAGTTCGATGCGGTGCGGTCGACAAATATATGTATATAAGTTGGACTTTACGGTAGACCATGAGAAAAACATTATGCCCTTTACTTCGAATGATTGTATGACTTGACATAAACTGTGAATTCTGATAACGTATGAGGTTGACTGAAATACAGAAGCTATGTGCATATACAGTGTGATTATTTATACAAGTAGGGTGTGATATATGTTAAATAATGTATGGTTATGCTCCATATGCTAAGATCTCTGATTAATTTGGCATAGCACAATCAGCTTAACAATTTATAATGAAACTAAGTTCGATCATGGCTATTACAAAAGTTGCTAAATAAATGGCCCAGCTGTTCAAATTTATCATAGACATGATCTTATTTAGTCAATGACATATTACGCTACATATACTTTTTTCATTAATTATTATTCAATTTCAGGCAATTCCTGGATGAACTGGGTGCTTACTGCTTGCGTGGCTATCTGCATACCTGTCTTCGTCTTCTACAAAGAGCGCTATAAACGACTGGATTTGGACACAGCAAACCACACGCATGGACCAGGCCAAGGTCAAAGTCAAGGTCATAGTCAGGGTCAACTTGAAGGTCAAAGTCAAATTGAACGTCACAGTCAAGGTCGCACCGGAGGTCAAATTGTAGGTCAAACTCAAGGTCAAATGGAAGGTCGAACTGATAATAGATGGTGATTTATAGGGATTGCTAGTTCATTCGGATTGATTACTGCAGAGATTTGATGAAGTTATGAATAGGAAATTGATGTATTTTAGGTTATATAAGTATTAGTTTCCTCGATTTTTTGATTATCTTAAAAATTATGTTGTAGTTTTGTAAAGTAAGATTAGGTTTATTCTATAAAAGAAGGAATGACACAGGGAGAATATCCATGAGAGATCGGTTAGGCAGCATTGTTTTATTTTGTTAAAGGCTTAAATATATTTGCTATCAATATTACGGTTTAGCTTTTGTAGCACTGAAATATGTAAATTCAAACTGTTTAAATTTACCATGCGGTTATGAAATTCCAATGCGGATGTGATATAGTTGAAATGCGATGTAAGTAGGCAGCACCCTAAATCACAATTTGAAGAGTGTACTGGTGGTATACATCGACAAAATAATATAAAATATCTATCTGTTATGGTTAGGCACTAAAAATATGGCATTAAAAATATTTCATTAAGAACTGTTATTAAATAATCTTAACTAAAAATCCTTCTATAGGAACCATCCCGCAAACCCCCACTCTAACACCCATACCAGGATATTTTGACTTATAGATTCTTGAAAAATGATATTATGGTGTGTACAATTACTATATATAACACCATGTAAAAAAAACTTTACTTAAAGTATAGTATACTTCACATATACTCTTCAAAATGTGATTTAGGGTGCTGCATGTAAGTAGTGGTTATGTCTCGATGTATTTTTGCGATGGTTATAGTTAACTTTACAATCATGACATAAATTGTATAAGAATGTGTATTCATAATGCTACTGCATATGTACATTGGTTAACAGGGTCTAACTTTAATTTATTTGATAGACTGATTAACATTTTTGAAACCAAAGAATGGTTTGTTGTATTTTGTATATGCTAATGTAATATATATTAAGCTTTACTTCCTAAATCCTTTATAATGGGTAAGTGCAATTGGAATAAAATGATTTAATCAAAGTTATAATACTTGTTCTCGAAACAAACCAGATCAACTTATTAGTTAAGAATATCAGTAAAAGCATACTAACATGAAAATTATAAATTATTTCGATTTAAATGTTAACTTTTTTATATGTTTTGATTCGATGTTTTAACTAGGATACAGCGATCATAATCCGTTAATTTAGTGTAGCTTTGTTTAAAATTTTATATTGAAATAAAAAAGAGGTTAACTTGATTAGTAGGCTGCATTTAAACTAACATGCCTTGAATGTTCTTATGTTTTACATACATGTTCATGTGTCTTCATTGTTATTGATATATATTAATGAAACAATAAATATATTATAATTACACAACTTATTTCTTTGACTATCCGTCGGTTCCATTAATTTCAAATTATTGACCTTTATTAATACGGGTGGGTATTGGTTTAAGCTGGTCCGACTGGCTGTCCGTCCTCTTTAAAATTGCCTAGTTTAGTTTTCATTTCGATAAGCAACATACAATTTAAAGTTGCTCATAACGTATAAGAGTATGTTATATATGTATGTTGATTCCAAGGTCCTGGTCAATCGGAAAATTCTTTTTGCTTGGCCGCTGTAGTAAATCTTGCCATAGGAAAAATTCAAAGTACAGGTTCATTTTATTTTCTATATTAAAACGCATTGATTTAAACAATGAACATACCCTGATATACATTAAAATATATTTGGTATATGATGGTATACTGCAATGTTTCGAGCTAACGGATACAGCTATCCATGCTCTAACTCTGAATGGAGATGGATGTACATTTGCCTAATCGAAGAAATAAATTGGTAACATGAGCCACTCTCTTTAAACTGAACTCATAAACTTAGGTAAAATATTTGATTGACTTATTTTTCGATTTGCAATAATGCTGGTAAGGCATAGGCTCTCTCGTGGGACCTTGATCATCCTGTTACACAGCTCCTCCAACTGTCAGGAGAACCTATATACGAGAGTTTAGAGGGAGATGGACAGCTGAAAACAGGATAGACCTCATTTAAATACATAGAATTGCTTTTAACATGATTTGATTATAGGCAATACTTGATTGTTATACAATATGGTCACCGATCGTTGATCAAATGCCTTTTCAAATCTCCGATGGACCCTTTCTCGTTGTTTTACTTGACTTAAACATTTTTTTACATTGGTGCTTAAGGTTAAACAAAAACAATAAGTGCTCGTAAATCTAAATATAAATGACACTGACAGGTGTTTATACGTTGAAGTGGCTGTAATGTAAGCTACTACATGTTTAGGTAAAAACGTTATCACAACGTTGCAACAGTGTATAGATCACGCGTTCACACGTATGAAACGTGACACCGAGAAATATAATATGCAACACACGACCATTAACGTTTCAAATCGTAAGCATGTAATTTGAAACGCATCAAAACGTATAAACGACTATTCATGTTGATTACCAATACAGAGCTTGATGCAAGGCAATAAAAAACATTTATTACCATAAATGATAAGCGCTTATTTACAAAATTGTCAAAGCATTAAATAAATAAATCCAAATGTAGAGTCATCCTCTCCGAATTCCCTTGTACACATGTTAACTTTTATAACAAATCCTATCAACGTTTGGGTACGTATTATTCAACAATGGAATCGTATAAATATCACTGATTTAACATTTAAAACTTAAACTTCGTAGGAAGCTATGTATGATCATATTAAACGGTTTGTTATTGGTTTTACTTTTTGTCCCACCAATATTTCATACTATACTTTAAAAATAAGTAAGTGTGTGGTCATGCCCTTTTGCGATCGCTGCGAAATTTGAAGTAAAAATAGTCCGAGTTCTCTTGTGATAACCAGATTTATAACTACATTTGCTTTTGATTTCGGAGTTGTTATAGAAGTGCATAATTGCATCCGTATTTACAATTAAACAGATTATGGATATCCCAGGAAATAGTATTAGAATAGAATAGTGTAGTAACAATTAGAATGTATAGTAAGATATTACAATTCATTTTTGGTTAGTGTTCAAATGTAATAACAGCTTATCATTTCTATAAATATTTTTTTATGTATTTTGCACTTTTATTTGTTATGGGAAAATCACAACATAAAGCATGATCAGCAAGTATTTCAACTCGTTGCATTGAACTATAATGAAGGGAAAATCCTATAACATTAACATATAAATAAATTAGATGACGTCAGATATTAGGTTCCCCAAAATATGACTCATAACTAAATTTGTGAGCACCTTATGTGATGTAAACACACATCAATACTGTACCGTAAAATATATAATTCTATGAATTTAAAAGTTTATGATTTATATTTTGCAAATTTTATTGATCAAATTTCCAAAAGCAATGCTTTGTATTTACGTTTCGAATGATCAGGCTAATTTAATATAAACTTATCAACTAAGGAATATTACATTTGCTACCTTTTGATGAAAACCTGATGTCAACACCAAATGATTATTATTGTTACATTTTGACCTAAATATTTAGGAGTACCCAGTGATTTATTCTGTGAAATATCTATTCTTCTGGGTATTGTTCCTTGGTAGTATTTTACAGAACAGATCTAGCATTACACTTTCAGATTTAGTTTTATGATACAAGTGTATGAATTCTATAAGCAAACTAAACTATATTTTTAGCAAATTGATTTGAAACACGGTGATGTGCTAATTGTTGGAAGCCATAACATATGATAGAATATATATTCTTGCTGGCAGCGTTTTGCTGGCTACATTTTACTAGCAACGTTTTTGGGCTTTCCTAGCTGGCAAACAAATGTTGTATAGTAAATATACAACAGTTGTAGCTTTTATTATAATTTATATTGGAATTTATTATAGAATATATATTTTGAAATAAGGCATTTTTATGTTCAATTATTATTCATAAGATGGAAAAGTCTTTGTCTGTGCGTAATCCCTTTGTTCTTAATTGGCAGTTATTAAGCGTTGAAATATATTGTTAAGACGTCGACTTCACGTCGGACGCTCTTTTGTTGTAGTTTGTGAGTGTGTTTACTCGGTTAAAAGGTGAGAATGAGCTGTTGCGCTTAACATAATCTTAAAGTATATAGTGTAGTCAATTGCAATTATGATTAAGGGTAGCGTTAGACAGTATTTCAATAATGTGTAATCTCGTGTTAAGTGTCTTTTTCTTTATGTAGTTTTGTTAAGTAAATGTTTAAGTACTAATTAGTATGTTGAGGGTCGGGGCCTTTATAAGGATCCCCGGACCTTACGTTCGAGAGAAAACCACTTAGATCGCGAAAGGAGCGTTTTGATAGTCAAAGAGGGAACACCTCTGAAGGAACACCTTCGTGAAGTTATGAACTCATAGCGAATATTACAGAGACGCGTAATGGACAAAATTGTAGTAAAGATAAATGAAACATTGAGAATTCGCAAGGATTGTTTAAGTACTAGCTAGTGTCGCTTAAAGAACATTAAAGTATAAAATATAGGAAACTGTGATTAAAGACATAAATGTTATATAAAGTAAATACTAATAAATAAAGGATAAACATAAAAACACCCCCGAGTTTTAGTATATTACACAAAGAATAAAAGTGTTTTATTAAGGAGTTTTATTTCATCGCTGTAAGTTACATACGAATCTGTTTCGCACAAAAATAAGTAATATTAAACCAACTAATAACATTCATTCGTTGGGTACTCCTGGTTATTATAAGTATGGTCTTTGAGATACGGCCTGTTGTACTAGTCAAAACAAGGAAGTTCGGTAACTTAGACCTAACTTAAACATGATTATGAAATGTAAGAACTAATAAAAAACGGTAAATAACTAAATGTATGAAAATTTCCATATCATTTGGAAAAAAATCTCTTGAAGATGAAGAATATTTGACTTCATGACAGTATTTTAGCATAGCATGACGAATCGTTTTTAAATGCTACATTAAATTAGCTATTGTGTCTTTATTTGTTTCGATTCACCAAGGTTTTCTTCACCAAAAAAAAAAGATGCTTCCCGCCAACTCCCACCTTCCTTTTTTCAGAGCTAGAAGGTTAGAGAAAATACTTTCTAGTTTTGAAAATTGATAAACATATTTTAGGGTTCCTTTCACGTTACAATATTTTTTTTACAATTATATAATATTGCTTGTCTAATAAACTTCTTTTGTTTAATTATAATGTTTGTGTTCAATTGTAATGTAGGAAAAGTAAATTTTGGGGCAAATATGAGGGGGAACTGGGCGGGAGGGAGCACGCGCGCGTCCCCTCTAAATCTGCGCCGTAACACATTTGAATGCGATTTCAACAACTATAACCTTAGTGCACAAAGCACACTAACATTTTCAATACAAACTGTTACAAACCATGACCTACATAAACAAGACGAAACTAGGCTAAACGAGAAAATCCTCGAACAAGAATGATGAGTCATACAATACAAATAAACACTAGGCGTTACTGTATTTACACTTAAACAGCTGATCAGCAGAGGAATTTCCCACAGAGGGGATTCCATTCCAAATATGGAACATATTTGTAAATTGCAACTGCATACACCCGACGAATAAATAATTAAAACTTAATGCATTTTCCTTATCTTTTAATGTTTTTAATTATTTTTACAGCTAAATTGACTGTATTATGCAATTTAATGTGGGTTGTTAACTATTTTCGTGTTTGACGATCATAGATGGACGTTTGCGTGCAAAAGAAATGATAGCAATTTTTTTTGAATGATTACATTTATGAAAAGACTATTGGGTGCACTTCCAGTACATTCCAAGCATTAACATATATATAACACCATCATTACATGAGCTTGCAGTGTGTTATTGCAAATGTTGAAAGGAAGAAGTTAAATATTAAAAGTGCATCTTTAACATTGAATATAAACCTAGCAGCAACTACTATAGCTAAATAACATAAAACGTAACTCGGATAAAGCTATATAAGGAACAGTCTCGTAATCTGAAACGGTATGTATTTTATATGTAAAAACTTGCCAATGTATGTATTATACATACAAAAATCTGCCAATTACTGCCATTTATTTTTTGACATAAATGAATACTACATTACAGGCAATTCCCTTAAATTATATCACATGTATATAAACAATTTATATAAACATATTTTCTCTGATTGATTGTTACAGAATGCAAAACCATGCCAAATATTCAGCAAAAAGTGACTTCAAGAGCAACATAGACATGTGTATCAAATCTTTAGTGGATGGAAGGTTAGTGCTTATGCTTTTAACTATCCTGGCTAGTTGCATATTTTATATAAATTTAATAGTTGCTGTCTGATCCTTGCCGCAAAATCAATTGTGAAATTCATTGACACTTTATTTTACTACATATGCAAGTTGGTTTTACGTCATTTCACATTACACATTTGTTTTAATCTCAGAAAAATACGCATTTACTGTTCATAAGCAATATTAATATATGATGTGATATTGTATAAATTTATCATCGCGCTATACATGAATACAAACTCATTAAAAATAGTTCTTTTTTTTTCAATAGTGAACTTGATATTGATACAAGTATAATTAACATCTCTATTTATCAGCAACTCGTCTTTAACCAAATGAAATATAATATTTCTTTTGTTAACAGTCGGCCGGGTCCGGAAAATGGATGCTCCGACGGGCTAATCATGGCAGAAAAACAACCCACTTTCGTAAGAATATCTCACAGAAACATCAAAGGGCCTACGCTTGAAGATCTTCAATCGATATTATCTCGTCTCGAAGTTAGCAATGGCTTGTCACATACACAAAACCAGGCATACACAAACATTGATGACGTATTTACACCGGATAAAGATGGCGACAATCTTCTCATATCGGCCATTATCAACAATAGGGAAGATGTTGCAAACGCCATTTTGGATATCGTGCCAAATTATGAATATTTGAATTTCCAAAACAAAGAAGGACAAAGTGCATTGCATTTAGCCGTTATTCTCAATATGGTTACTCTTGCAAGACGGTTAATAGCCTGGGGTTCGGATGTAGGGAATCTAGACAACCATGGGAATACAGCTTTGCATATAGCATGCAGAAATGGCAATATGCCTGCGATACAAGTTCTTACAACCCCCCTTAGCCATACTGAAATAGAAGGGCGACCCTACTATGTGCCATACAGGAGACTTCCCCAGAATATGGAAATCCGTAATTACGACGGCAATACATGTCTACACATGGCTGTGTTATGTAAACAATACAACGTGATGGACTATTTGATAACACACATGTACGCGGATATCAATGCGCCAGACCGGAAAAGCGGAGAAACTTTGCTGCATTATGCGATCAAAACAAATGATGCCGTGTTGTTATCATATCTCATGGAAAAACGTTCCACGGATCTGAATTGCCCCAGATATGATGGATTAAGACCGTTAGATATGACTGAAATGCTAGGAAATGTACAATTCTTTAATGCGTTAGTTCGGAAAGGTGCAGAATCTAGTCATATATACAAAAACAAAACAACTGTTATGGATACAAATTATGATGATATAATTATACATGGCGTACCATTAATCTAGTTTCTAAATATGTTATTGACCTTAATTATCTTCTGTGATCATGCTGTCTTTGTTGCTTGTTATTGTTTATTTATGTCTTTATGCCTTTGGCTTAATTTGAAATACATCTTTATCATTAAAAGTATAATTTTGTAATGTGTTAGAACGCTTGTATACATGTTGAACCAAATATGCGCTTCTCATAATCTCTCATGTTAGGTATTTATTTTTGCTATAGTTTGGTTGATCCGAAACTCAACAACTTTCATATTTTGAGCAATAACTTATTATTGGAGACCTCAATATGTAAATCTGCTGGCTAAGGGTATGGTTTTGAT
>LQRL01187255.1:0-12283 GCA_001703475.1 Hydroides elegans
TTGCCAAAAATAGCGGTTTTCATAGAAAATATATACCCATACCCCTTCGAGTTTGGGGGCGGTTGGGGCCTGCTCGTGTTTCACAAATACTTCCTTGTTTTTTTTTTTTTTTGCAAGAAGCTGAAGTCTTGTCGCAGAATTATTCGCAGTTATTGTCAGCTGTTCAAAAAATTATTGACACCCGGTTCAAAATGTCAAAGCCGCCGTCCGGCGCCCTGGCCTAAAATTTAAGGCGCCATTTTCCACTTTATGGTGTCTGGCACCAGCCGAGGAAAACCCCTGAGTTTAATGTCGCCATGTCCGGCCCATATGTATCGCTAGCCATGTAACAGATTAGATGTATAATGTAACGTATGTATATACGACGTTTTACTAATCATTCTTAACCATATTAAATGAGTAAAAAAATCCAATCAAAGCGCATAATAAGACATGAAATGTTGAAATTTATTATATAATTGTAGATTATTGGTCTGCTGGATGTGTTCACCCCGGCGTCGTCTCTAGATGACTTCGATGACTTGTGAGTAAACTGTGTTGCTTTCTTTCTGAATCCTCTCAAGTCAATTCCTTTAAGATGCAAAGCTTTACTTTCGCTACTTTCTTTGACCTGAGCAAGGTTAATGTGCATTAAGAATAATTGTTAACGGTTATGAGGCGCCTGTTTGTATTATCTGTTTACATTTAATATACCATTTAGACTCAAAACATGAAGTTATCGCGTTAGTGTAGTTTCTGTTTCTGTATTTTATCTTTAAAAAACCTGCCACTACTGAACCACTTCGAGACAACTTTTAATTAATTAGGTTAGATAAGACAATCCTCAAGCTGTTCATATAAACCATATCTTCATGCTTCACCAAGGTTTGTAACTTCGATCAATGCCCTCTACTAGTAAACAAAGAATGATATGCTATAATTTCGTATACACTATATTTAAAAA
This sequence comes from Hydroides elegans, assembly GCA_001703475.1. Lineage (NCBI taxonomy): Eukaryota > Metazoa > Annelida > Polychaeta > Sabellida > Serpulidae > Hydroides > Hydroides elegans. The sequence continues at coordinate 944 of LQRL01187255.1, forward strand.
AAAACATCCATTAATAGAACTCTTTTTTTTTTTTTAATTTTTATTTGATTATTTCTTAATAAATCACGAGGAGAACAGACACTGAAACGTTACTTCGCATTCATTCCAACTCAATCAGCCTTTCACACGACACAGAAAGCAAGACGCCACAGTTACATCGCAATGGATGACGCAGCATCCAAAACTAGAAAATTATTTAATATAACTCATTAATTTGCTATCACAGATACTTCGTTACCCATCTTATGGGCGCTGACCTCAACAACATCGTGAAAACACAGCCGCTTAGCGACGACCATGTGCAGTTCCTTGTTTACCAAATTCTTCGCGGGCTAAAGGTAGGATTCTTAGTTGTAAGGCTGAATCCATTTGCTAAGTACTGGCTACACGGCCCAGCTATTAATAGAGCAAATGTTGTTTTGATGTATCGGCGCTAACAATGAGATAATGAAATTCGATCATTGAATTGAGTCTTTAAATACTATGAATCATTTCGCGTTTGATATTTTGTATCTCGGTAAATTAATTAAACCAGGTATGTAATTATGATATATAGTTATTTGAGCCCTTTGTTTTTCCATATACCCGCAATGAAGTATTCAAAGATAATATTTTTATGCATTGATTAATAAAAAATATATATTATCAAGTGTTTAAATACGTTTTGAGGTTAAAACTATTATAAATCGTGGTCTCTTTTAGTACTTACACTCAGCAGACATTATACATCGGGTAAAATAAAAGGGCAATGTCACTCGAAACTGTTGTCAAATTTATTGTACAATTCAATGCATTGTTTCCGAAACAAATATGAGGTTATGCATTGTGTGTTAAAATGGTAAACATACATACAGTCGATCCAAAATATTGGTTCTATTTACTTTGGATGCATCTTGTTATAAAAAACAATATTTTGTTTTAATTACTTTTACTTTTAAAAAAAAAAACTCCTCTGTTTTACTTGTATGTATGTTTATCCAATGCTGATTATTATTTTTTTGTGACTTTATGTTTCAAAAATTAAATAGATATAGGTATAGCTATTGACAGCCTTGCATGTTTACATTGTCACATTATATTTTATGTTAATTTGATTTCAGTACGTCCATTCAGCTGGTATTGTTCATAGGGTAAGAATCCTCATTTTTGTTTTGTAATTATTCCATTTCACTAACGCTAATGAACTGGTGAGATGATTTGAGTAATTTGAGTACTGTCATTTGGAAGGCCTTATTGAATTACAGTACACCACGGATAATTTGAAGTGCTCGGGACCGGAAAATTTTGTTCAAATTATCCGAACTTCAAATTATCCGAATAAAAATTGCAGGACTTTTTAAGGATTAAGTAGGGACGAGTTTTTATTTGGAACGAATGATCAGGCAGTAAATATGTTGTGTGTTATCGTTAAGATGTTTATACAGTGGACCCTCGTTAAACCGAACACGGTTTAACCGAATTATCGCTTAAACCGACAGTTTCTGAGGTCCCAGTCTCTATATGTTCTTTATAAATAAATCGGATAAACCGAAAATCGGTTAAACCGAACAGTTTTGGCCGGTCCCGAGGTGTTCGGTTTAACGAGGTTCTACTGTATGTGAAACGAGAGGTCAAGAGAAACATTTTTTTATTGAAACAATATTAAAACGAATATTTATATCTATTTTAGCCGAGAAAAACCCACTAACTGAAAAATGCTTTTCTGTAAAATGGAATAATCATAAGACACTTGTGAAATCTAGTTGCATCTATATCTATCAATTGCATCTATATCTATCAATTAATGAACAATATTAGTAATATTAAGATAGTTTTTCTGTGTAAGTCCATGAAGGTTGTCATTTTGCTTATGGTATACTAGAAGCGTTTTTGTGGTGTCATGTTCTTGTCTTGTAATGTATATATACGTCTGTATGAATGTATATGTACTTTATATATGAAAATTACTAAAAAAAAAATACAATAAAAACAAAAACAAGAATAAAAATTGCTATAAAATAGTGAAAAATACCAAATCGGGACCGAGAACACAGTTCAAATTATACCGAAATTCAAATTATCCGTGTTCAAATTAACCGTGGTCTACTGTAGTTAGTTTGTCATATTCGTCAATAATTTATGAAATAAGTTCAAATATATCTAAATGCTGTAGAGATTCAAATATCAAGAAAATTAGTTTATCGTTGTAAAAAAATGCAGGGAAAGTACGGGAGAGAAACTTTTTACCAGTCAAAATGTAACAAGAAAAAACATGTAGGTTGTGCGGATTCTTTTACGATTCCTAGCTTTTTTGTAGGATTTCGATGTTGAAAAATATATGTCAATATAATTTATTTGGCCGATTGTGGTATTTCCCAGCTATAAACATTGATTTTGAATACAAGACACATATCGTAGTATCTGAAACACCAGACAAACATCTAAACTTTCTTAACGAAGTAAGAAAATACAGCCCTTGGTCAAAACTACATACTTTCCCTTGAATTTGTGAATTAGAGTTTACGTGACAAATGATGGGCCCATAACTTATGCTTGCAGCAACAAAAGCCAATTGAGTGATGGGAAGATATTTTGCTGTGACACTTTAGTGCAATAACTATACTTGCTATCAAACTGTATAATGTATCAAGTTATAACGGAATCCATCTTATCATACACGTGGACTAAATGTGTGTTTTCACCATTTTTTGCCGTTTGTCGATAAAAAAATATTATAATACACTGCGAATTTTTAAATTATAATTCGAAGTGAAACATGGCATGGTGATATATCAAAGGTTAATAACGAGTTTGTTTAAGAGGCAAACCCTTATTTGATCATATTTATGTTATTCTGTTATTTTGTGTTTGCTCGTTCATTGCCCCTGTGTCTTCAGTATTTTGTATTGTAAGGTTTATGTTTACATTAATTATATTATATTTTTTGGTAATATTACATAATTCAAAGTACATGTGATAAAGATGATTTTTTTCTGGCTTAATATAATTTTCTTCGAAGTAAACATATCGTAAAAAATAATCAAATAATCTATGTTCAAGTTTGATTTCAAATAAATGTCTTTCTTTTTCAGGATTTAAAGCCAAGTAATATAGCAGTCAATGAAGATTGTGAATTAAAGGCAAGTTTTCTATGTGTGAGAGTTTGTCAGCATTGTATTAACTCTTAACAGCTTATTTGATATGTTCAAGCCATTATAAGTCGTAAAATATTCATATTTGACCGTCATGTGTTGCAGTTTACCATATTGGCAAAACCAACTATACGCATTATGAACCCATTCTTATGGAATCCAATTCTCTTTTATGGTGGTTTTAATGCTACCGTTCGATGCTTTCCTCTTTATTTGTCTTCATGACCTTTTACTCAGTCGCCCACTATGGCTCATCGTGACGAAAATGATGAGCAAAACCTTTATAATGGTTCGTATCGTATATCGTAAGGGCGACGTAAATGTGCCTATTTTGGCTTTTCCAGCCCATCTATTTCACTCAGGAGCATTCACTTGCTTTTACTCGATTAGTTTAAATTAAATATTGATTTGCAGACGTTGTGCCAGTCGTAATTAAATCAGATGAAATGAAGACACCCTAGATGTAATCTAAGACCGTTATTCACTCATTTCGCAATATACTATTTTGGTCAAAAAAAACTTTTCTTCTTCTTTGCTCAAGGGAGGAATAACATATTTTCTCCATATAGCCAGAATTCCACACCAACGCTTACTATGCATTGAAAAAAAATACATTCTTTCATAAACCTAGATCTGAACAGGAATGTTTAGGAGCATACTTTAATAAGAAACATCGACTAAATATTAAAAATATTGCCCTGGACCAAAATTGACAGCCACTATAATATCTTTTGTAACATCGGGACGAGCGATGAATATCCATTATCTCAATTCTTAATTAAACATTCATTCATATTTTTCTCCCCACAGATCCTTGACTTCGGTCTTGCCCGGCAGGCGGTGGACGAGATGACGGGTTACGTGGCCACGCGATGGTACCGCGCCCCAGAGATCATGCTCAACTGGATGCACTACAACAAAACTGGTGCGTAGTTTTTCAAACCCATTTTCTTTCGTAGTTTTATAGCTGAAGCTTTTGGCATGGCGCTATGTTATTTAGCAAGAGAAGAATATAGCTGCCTACTTAGTCCGCTGTGGTTATCTTAAATTTATTTGTGCAATTTGATAGCATGTTGAAATTCATAAATTTATATTATACTACAAGTATATAACTAGAGTTTATCAATTCATATAAATGCGTTTTATTGAATAAAAGAACATTCGATTGTTTGTTTACTGATGTAATTTGAAGGATGAGGATTTCAAAATGATTACAAAGATGTATTTAACTTTTCTTTTTTTACTAACGATTCTATTCTTTGCAATATAGTCTTTCAATTTCTGTACTTGTGCACCAACTTTCTATTCCAACAAACTATCGAGATTTTCAATTATAATTGCAGGTTGCTTGATCAATTTTCTTATCTTTACAATATTTATTATAAGCTGTAAGACCGGTTTTGGAGGTTCAGTTATCAGAGATCCTTCCATATTATCTCCACCTGCGATTTATTCTAGTAATTGCACAAAATGGTATTGAGTACTGATTCTAAATATTTAGTGTTTCTTATTTCATGACTTATAAATCGCTACCCAAATTCTTTGTTAGGCTCCTCTCGGTTTTACTACAGCAAGTTAGGTATGGTTTAAAATAAACCTTTGCTTGTCTACAAATACCCTCGATCTTATTGGAGTCAGTTGCCTATATTTAGTTATCTTAATTTGTAAGGTTTATATGTGTTTTAAGTACAACTTTAATCGCACTTTGTTGTTTTAAATATGAAGTCCTTGAAATAAGACTCATTTGTATATCTGATTGTTGATATGTAGTTTCATATTCAATACATCTCTGGATTCCTTGCGTATTTAGTTGTTCTTTGTCTTCTTTGCTCCATGAAAAATGTGCGTTAATAGTCCGTTTCTAGGTTTGATATTCTTCGCTGTTTTAGCTACACTCCTCCTAATTTCTTCAGTTGATTTCCGTGTTATTTGTTGGTTTGTGTTTATTATTTGTGCCAACAAAGTTCTTCGAGCTATTGACTTATTTGCAGCTTATCTTGTTGTAGGCAGTAAAGGAGGTTTCCTATTGTGAACATCTACATGTATCACAAGTATCTCTCGGATAGCAAACTCGTTCATTTTAATATTTTTGTTATAGGAGATTGTCTTTTATGTGTAATGCAGCACTAGATTTAAAATAAGTATATTCTCGTAAATATTTTTTTGTGAAACAAAAAATACAGGGATTTATCGGTTTCATCAGAAAAGAGCAAAGGAAAAACTTAATTCGATAATATTTCTCTTAAGATTCCCATTACGTTTACTACATTGAATTAGGAATACATGTATAAGATTTTCTTATCTTATGAGGTTTATTTGAGGGCAATGCTTTCCTTTTCCGAATCGGTCTTAATGCACGTGTTTACTCGTTCATAGTTGTTTCTTCCTCTCGAAGTTTTCTTATGTGATCATCAAATTTATTTTCTTATATCTGAATATGTTCTATAACCTTATCCTTATGTTACGATTAAACTTTTTCCAAACGATGGTTGACAATTTTAGTTTTTTTATGGCTCATGACCTTTAACTATGCAAACCCCGGCCAAATGTGTGCATGTTTCACCATGCATTCAATAGGTTGTTCTTACATTTGATAAACTGTTCCATTCGCGTTCTCAAACCATGTTTGAACATCAATGTTATTTGACCAACCAAAAAATATTAATCAAAATAGCTACATCTTTCCAAACATCTGTTTTTAGCTGACATCACCCAGGAGACGAGAGACACTGGCCTATTTTAGATCCCCGCGGCTTACACCACATACGCAATTATTAACAATAACAAAAAATAAAATAGTGCACCGCATGCCCCAAACAAGTTGTTTACCATGTCATTACTAATCACATGATTTCATTGTAGTTGATATTTGGTCTGTGGGCTGCATCATGGCTGAGCTATTGACGAGCAAGCCGCTGTTCCCTGGCACCGACCACATCGATCAACTGACCAAGACCATGCAGTTGGTGGGCACACCCAGTGCCACGCTACTCGGCAAGATCACAAGTGAAGAGGTGCGTAGTGCGGATGGTGGATACGGGGTTATAGGGTTTTAATGGGTTGGGTTTAAGAAATGGATACGGTAGATTATATTTACCGTATAGGCGCCTTTAAGGCTTCGAATTCTGGAATATGGAGTTAAACTTTCTGCTTTAAAATTCATAAGATGTCTAGAATTCCTGGTCATCCCTGTAAGATGCAAGAGTTTTGGAAGTCAGTTTATAAACATTAGAATTTTAATTTTGTTGTAACTGGATTTTCAATAATATGCTGTATGTAAACCTTTATGGTTCAGTTGCCACTTTTTCATTTGATCATTTTTTTGTTAAATACGTATTAAACAATATAATAAATTTAAGACATAACCGTTTGGTATAAAGCATTCATTTAGTAATTTAGATTTTGTTTAAAGATTTTATATGTTTGAATATATTTGATTGTATTACATAAGTTGATGTTATTTACTCATTTGCATTATTGCTTCCTTTCACTTTTTTGTATATCACTCTTAAGAACTTTAAATACATTTTCATGAACCTGAACAAACATAAGCATTTCTCCCTTCTAGGCAAGGAACTACATCAAAACGTTACCCGTTAGCCGACCAAAGGACTTTAAAATCGTATTTCATAGAAGAAACCCTGAAGGTAGGATTTTAGGCCGCGCCTACAAAGACCACCTATGATCTGACCGCCCCTCTGCTTAGTCTTAACCGCCATGTATTCAGTCTTATCTTGTATATATTGTGGTGACATCTATGCTTTGTGGCATTTTGTCAGGTCATACTCGTTTGATGTCTCGCTCAATATGATTTATCATACGGGCCGAATAATGCAATTTATTTCTTGAGTTTTAGGTTTCGTCGAACAAGTTATCCCGGACTATCAACAAAAAATATGCCTTTTGTGCTTTATCACTTTTTACGCGTGTTGCTTTTCAGTGATTATACCAACTATAATCAGTTTCAATCAGCGAACGAATCCAGCTTTAAAATCTTATGTCGCATACAAAAATTGAAAATGACGCCAGCATGCATGTATCAATCCTCCTTTTGCCATTGATGACCCGTTTCAGGCCAAGAAGTATATCCTAACGCTTAAGCATATGGAAGGGAAACCACTAAATTCCGTGATAACAGAGGCCAACCCACAAGGTATGCAACTCCAACTACTTCCGTCCCGCTGGACGAGATATTTGCCATTTGTTCCTAACCCACGGGCTTTTTTTCTTGCTTTTTCCGTTTGTTTGTTTATGTTTCGTTTCCTACACTGCGAATTATAGAAATCTAAAGAAAAAACGGTCCACCCAATTATATTTTAGAGATTTTTTCCACCAAATCACTCTTCTTGTAATTTTAAATTACTTAAACACAAGTACCGTTACCTAGATTTTATTGATTGTACATGAGCTTTATATCTGAAGAGGCGATAGTTGATTTCAAACCTGTCCTGTATTACATTAGCATTATTACTAATCAAGCTTAAATTGTTTACTCGAGAATTCTGTTTGATTTCGAAAACCTGCATATCCAGATTTTCAGATAGAATGTTAATCTTAAAACAAAATTTAGTTTTCATATTCAAATTTGAATCGACCTACATTATTTGAAAGCCTGGATTGTTTTACCTGAGATCAACAACTCTTGTGCCACACAAAATTGGGATGAAAATGAAATCTGAAAAGAGAAAGGACGTTTTGGCCCATCTAATATAGATGTACATGTATATGTGTTTGGTGATATATTGTTACTGTTTTGCTCTGAGCCAATGATGACATATAAGATTTTTTATGTACTCTTTAAGTCACGCTTATTTCATAGTCACTCTTTGGATCGAAACGCTACCTCCGATATTTTATCTTGTAATCACTTTTGATAAAATTCAGACATGTATCATGATTTTGACTATATAATACTAAGCGTGCCTTAATGCTTATTTTATTCCTTTCTATATATTATCAGTCTTCTTTTAAGTGTCATCAAAACACAATTATATACATTTATATATATTTATATAGATCAAGATTAGTGAGTAAAGTAGTAGAAAAATTGACAACCAAAACATTACCTGCAAAATGGTCACATTTATTTTCCGAATGATAGACTCATAATGACACTTGATTGAAGCTGTTTATATTTTTATACGTTTTTAAAGGGTGGTCACAAGAAGGTGTTAACTCTAACTACATTTAGATAACTTGGTCTTGTTCTTACAGTACACAACTACCCGGTACAAACTGTTGAGGACAATATGAAAACATGTACTTTTGGAAAATCGAAATTTTTTTTTTGAACTTTTGAAACAACTCCGAAATAATAGCTACAAAATAATAAACTTTTGTTAGTACCTTCTTGTTCGCATCCCTTGATTCATAGCCACATTCATACAGGTTTATATCAACCGTGCTCAGGCTTCGTTGTGAAACGTTCTATATTGGTAGCTCGTAATTGACACTTTTTCTAATGATTTCACTCTCTCTGTGCGACCACATAGGCTAGACGTTATATTTCATCCCTGCCCAAATGGGCTAAGAGGGACTTCCGAAGGCATTTTCGTGGCGCAAATCCGCTAGGTATTTGCAAATCAAATGTTGTATAGCATGTATTACTGGTCTATACTCCCATTATACTTTCAAAAGTAACGAATATTTTGATGTTGTAATATTTTGAACTTTTACACATTTTATTTAAACCTAATCATACTCCAAATTTGAGCTTAATTACTTTTGAAAGAATGATAATGCCACACCTGCTTTGGTTTCAGTTAATTCACTGTAGATGTATTCTGCGCGTATCTTATGCTTAAATAATTTGATATTTTGGTTATTCTCATTTGATCCAGCATGTAATATAGCAACTTAAGAGTTACATGTCGTACCGACTAGATACATCAAATTTGTGTTACTTAAAATTGTTCTGGAATAAAACCCTTTTTTCATGTTGCTCGAAAAACGACCCCTCAGTCCATTGTAAATTGAAAACATGTGCTAAGCGTTAGAATTTTCTCTTTTCGATATGTTGAAATGTATCGGGACAATAATAATGTGAACAGTTACCCTATACAGATTGTGTATAATCCGATAATTAAGATAGACCCAAGCATCTTGCATGGTGTTACTTTCATGCTTCAATCCATAGCATGTAAAGCGCTCCTAAAAATTTTCTTCGCTTATATACCATTCATGGATATTTCCAATCCTACTATTTTTGTAGAGATGTGACTGTGGGGTACACGTACTATACATAAATTATCATAAAGAGGACTCTATGGCTATAGACCAGGATAACCATCTCCATACTTTTTATTGAAACTCTATTTATCATAACACCCCAGTCTCTTTTAGAATATTCGGATAAAAAAATGTTACCCCCGGTAACTTTCAGCCCGAAATATACCAGTTGTGTGATAAATTAATAACGGTTTCCTTTTAGGTTAAATGAAATCACATGTATATAATTTTTCACATACTAACTTTGTCAATGACCATTTTTAAATAAGATTGGGCAATAAAATCGAAAAGACGTATTTTGCATGAATTTTGCGCCCTCTCAATAACGTTGCCAACATAACCTTGCCAAAAGTTATACTTATCCCATTACCATCCCAACTGGCATCACATTTTATTGTCGAAAGAATCTGTATTTTACTAAGATTGTTGTCACACTAAATTGAGAAAAAGAAACTTTCAGAAATGTCAAATGTAATGATGCCATATGGGTTGGTTTTTCCTAATCCGGATTTAAGTTTTGGTTCTTGGGTGTGCGATTCTGTTTTGTTTTTTTCAGATTTGCAGTTAAGAAGACCTGTGTTGTGTTGTTGTGAATATTGATTTTGTCATATCTGTGTTCTTTCTTATGCCTATCATCTTTGACTCTTATATCCAAAATCTTTAAGCCTGCAACCAAATATGTAACAAACAATCATTAAGGGAAATATCATTTGAGTAATGTAAGATTAATACAGCATATACCAATGTTAAGAAACCGTTATACTTTGAGATAACGTACCGGTAATCAATGTTATTTGTCATATTATTTCCGACCATAATGGATTCGTGACTTGAAATTATCTCGAATTCATGTGCTTTATTTTATTGTATAATTTGTATTTATCATATTGTTATATTTTATCATGGAAAACAGATAAGCTTACCTTGTCATCAAAATTTTGTACAAACTCCGCTAAACGTTGAATTTTCATGAGACTTATATAAAGTTGACCTACTTGATAAACGTGAATCGAATGGTTTCCACCTCGTTAAATTCATAGATTGTAAACAACATTTAATTGGCCTATGCACGCATAGCCTACACTACTTTAATCTATCGTGGATGTTAACATAATTGGAAGTGCTAAGTTTAAAATGTACCGGTAACAAAGCTGTAATATGTTTTAATAATTCGAGATTTCTATTTGTTTGAAACATTTATCGTTTTATATATACATATATCTGTAAGAAATGTTCTCTTATAATGATCTTAAAAAAGATCGCATTTAATATAATTTTATTTCTAAAAATATAATAATATTGAAAAATATCTGAAAAGTAAATACAAATTCGGCATTACCTTTCATATCTCATCCCGCTTATCTGTCAACTTCCCTCCTTTAAGCATCAGCGTTATATATATGTCACAGGGTATCTATTCGTTTTAGGGCAAGTATACTTGCCCTAGGGTAAGTATACTTGCCCTAGGGTAAGTATACTTGCCCTGACTGTGTTAGGGTAAGTATACTTGCCCTAAAATTTTTCAGGGCAAGTATACTTACCCTGGTTTTTGGCCTTCAAAAAATGAAAGATACCCTAATTTGATATTAGGATTAGTGTGAGTAGAACGTTTCGCTCCTCATAGCAATTGTGTAAATGATTATTGATTGTAATTGAAGGTTTATTCAATTTATTACTAAAAACAGCCTAAGATTGATTACTATTGGGGGCTTAGTGAGTCGAACACTTTGTCTCGATGAGTAGAGCGTTTCGCTCTGGATCATTGAGTAGATCATTTCGATCTTGCTACTGACATTAAACATTTCGCTCGTGCCTTTCATGTAGAAATAAAAATGAGTAAAATTTGATGGTCATGATTCATTAAGGGGTAGATGATACTTTTGAAAACTAGAAGGTCAGTGACCTTGGATCCCCCGTGAACTTCAACAATGTGTATATGCAGGATGGTCAGTTTTTACTAAAATTAACTTTGGAAATGACG
>LQRL01187269.1:6130-21378 GCA_001703475.1 Hydroides elegans
TAGAAATTCATTGGGTGTATGCATATCAAAATGCAATAATTAAATAATAAACAAAACGTGTCACCCTAAGTTATAATTTACTATTTTTTTACGATTCGGTTCAACGACAATATCACCAAAAATGCATATTTACGTCATTTTGCCATTTTCTAGAATCGCCAATTATCGCCCAGAAAATGTAAACAAAACTGGGTGATATTAAATAAAATTCGGCTGGCGCGCAAAAGCGCGAGGGTGTGTTAACAAACAAATTATATCACCTGAAAGCTCTTTTAAAAATGGATCTTTTGTACCTATGCCGAAAAGCGCCCACCCTTTCATTTTTATGTAATTACATATTGAAGTGGACGAACTTCAACATTAAATATTTTCCTTAAAACAACAATTTTTTATTTTTCCAAACATATTTTTATAAATTTTTAACTTAAATAAAATTGAATCCATATCATAATTACTTGTCAAACAGAGGAATCATTTAATTTTACGTTTTTAAAATATGGCAAAAATGCATATTTTATCATCCGTTTATTCGACTTAGACACTTTAACAAAAATTGCAAAATTTAGTCATCAAAAGCATCTTTATAAAATAATTGTAAAAAGTAAAAAGTTAAATAAACCAAACGTTGAGGTTTTAATTAACAGCCCAATGAAGAATTATTTCATAAATAACAATATTAATGGGAGTTTTTGATTGCTTAATATTTCAAACATAACATATAGTCAGAATGTAATGACTAAAAAGACGATTTGTCTGGAATCGCCACCTTGCTAGACAGGATCCGACCGAGTTCATTCTGGCTAGGGATTAATCATTTTTTCTATTTAAAAGGCTAAGAAGAAATGAAATAGTGGTAAGTTAACATCAAAGCAAGTACCTGCTTTGCGACATTTTCACAAAAGTTTATTTTTCAACAAGTTAAAACATTTTTCCTCTCACTTCCTGTTTATGCCTTTCGACAGGTGAATCACACAAATTTATGGTCAGAAAATAGTCTGAGGCATTTCTTTGCTTATCTGGTTCTCTTTTCGAGTGATCGTATTAAACATGACCCGATTGTCTTCTAAATATTTTGAAATTGTAACAATCAGGGCCTCCATTGTTGAGTAAAAGCTCCCTAGGTGAAAAAGATATACTCATGGATACACATAATTATTTCATCTCTTCTTGAGAATCACCATCGTTTATACTTAGTGTGAAAAAATGAAGAGTAAACTCTGCATTTCTTTAAATCATGACATATCAATAAAGGTTGCAACTTTATTTAATACAATAAACATATGTTATGTAATTATTGATCATTAATATGTTTAACGCGTTCTTATAGCTATTTTTTAAATGTAAAATTGCAAAATAAATACGAATCTGGTAATACATGATGCCAGCTCAAACATTTCAACAAAAACGATAATATGCATAGTCGATGTAACTACTATAAATTTGATTCTATATTTTTACATGTATACATAACACTAGATATTAACCGATACATTTTTAAATTATATTCAAGAGGAAAACTCGTTGAAATATGATTAGTATTCGTATTAAATTTATATGTCAAAGCAATTGGAAATGTAATTGATTGATAAATTGACAAACTTGCGTCTGTCAAATTGACAATATTCGTTTTTCAATAAATCCACTTCGTTTCAGTTCCGTCTGCATTCCTTTTATTTTACTAATATGTTTCGATAAAAAACGTTCTTACCAAACCGGAATCGACAAATAGCAATAAACATTCTGAACACAATTATTTTGAGCAAAAATGATAGTACACACGGTCGACATGCGTACGTACAATATCTCGTTTAAATAGAACTTTGAATGAAATACCAGAATGAATAAAAAAATACAACTTTCTTGTTTATGTTTCATTATATCAAAAAGAAACAAAAGTATTTACTTGATCAATGGCCTTAGAAGCACTAGTTTGCTTTGTTTCATATCAAACTAATCATATTTGAAATGTCTACCATAAAATGTTAAAAATATTTTCCATTATTTTCATAGATACGAGAAGCCTCTATTAGTTTTATGAGGTATCAGAGCTGATTTTTATATTTTAAACAAGCTACCTACTTAATGCAAACCATTTGGTAAGGAAAATATTCATAAACTGATGTAATTAATTCTTGAAAAAGACCTTATAGTGGTAGGATTTGCTATAGATACGGCCTCGAAAAGCTGCAGAATTTTGAAAATGTTCGCTTGGTGTATGGGCCCCTGGATGTGTCTAGACTATATTCTATTGACAAGAAGGGTTAACCATTAGACCAAATTATATAATGTTAAGGGGAAGGGGTTAAAATGGAGCATATTTTGATTTGCAGATTCATAACTGGTTTTGCTTTTCACACATCAACCAGCTGTCATAACATAACATGTAGAATTATAACTTTTGCGATATCAAATATTGTACTTTCATGCTGTTTTTTCTCTTACATTTAACACAATATTCATATTTATATCGAATATCGTAAAATTTGGTTTGGTCAATTTTAACACGATTTTTTTCTAGATGCCGTATTAAATGAAATATGAATAACTAATCTAAATAAATACTTTCGGCTGTATTTATTAGATGTGTCGCATCATAATTGAGTCAAACCATATCGTTTAATGGGGTGTTTAAAATAGCCTATGGACGTTTAAGAATGAGTGATTTACAGTTTACATTCATGCATTTACATGTATTGCGAGCAGCTAGGACCAACATTCTCCGCTCTGATCATTACATTTTTCTTACAATTTTGCCTACCCTTTTGTAGAAAATACTATTGGTTTTATGGATAAGGTTAAGATTAAGCAGAGTGGAGAATTTGGGTCCTGTTGTCCAATCCCTCTCTCCTTTCAAATGTTCTGGTTGATGGGTTGTCCTTTCGAAACACTTCTCATATTTTAGATGTTATAGTTTCTATTGGTATAATCACCCAACCGTTAAGAAGCGACACCCTGTTGACACAAACACATTGCCAATTCATAGAATTCTACTGTTCTAAGAATTGGCACATCCCACCAAGCGATAGAATTCTACTATGCAAATACAAAGGGACTTGTTGATTTTCAAAGACACATTACGATCCTTGCATGAAAATGAGGAAAAATATCACGAAATTCGTTCTTATTTGATATCTTTTGAACTAATTAATATAACAATTCAATATTTTGTAAATCAACCTTCTTTTTTGTTTAAAATTTGCAACGCTTAAAATTATTTGCATTGCATTTGCCGTTTTAGAGCTATTAACGCTCAAAGTGTATCTGAGGAACTTGCGGTGCCTTTAGTGTTTCGCACTGACAAATACATAATCTGAAGGTATTAAAAGCATATACATATACTAATGGAATCAGTGATAAGACAAGACCCTCTGTTGGCAAATAATCTGGTAGGATATGTTTAAATAAGTGCCTCATGAAAATCCAAAAAGGACAATTGTCATTTGATGCCAGATTTTGTGTTTGGTTAGGCTGAAAAGTGATCTAGTCCGCTAATAGCTAAATTGCAAAGTTATGCTAATAGAAGCAATGTAAATTATCCCTTTCCCATGCAACGAGTTATTTCCGTGGCGAATTCAATGAAATGTGCTTATCCATGATATAAATCTCAAGAGGCATAGCATAGATTCAAAGAAGGCAATATGTTTAAAAGCTGATACCATCAAGCGAAGTTATGTATAGTGTTTTTTTACAACATACAAATCAAGCTATACCCATGCCAGCTTTTTGTATACATCAGATTATGCTACCCTTTTTTATGGTCTCTATCCGACTTGCAGTGTTAAGAAAAGCGAAAGGAAGAAATATGCTAAGTCAGACCATCCTCAAATATATAACCTGATGTGATGTATAATGCATATGACGAAGAGTGAATATAAAGGAAATGCAATGGCTCTGACAAATCTTTGCTTATAGCCGATATATATAAAAAATAATAAAAATGGTAAGCATCTCAGTTCTAAAAAAGCACCAATTTAAATTGGTTCTTTAAAACATAGGCTTCAGAGATGCAAAGCCCCCAGCCTATGCACAATATTCTTTATCACGAATATTTGTCGATTAAAAGAAGCAGGTCCAAATATCTTGCTCACAACGACTTTCTTACAACGTCTTTCTCACAACGCTTTTTCACAATGTCTTTCTCACAACGTCTTTTTCACAATGCCTTTCTCACAACGTCTTTATCACAACGTTTTTTCAACAATGTCTTTCTCACAACGTCTTTCTCACACCGTCTTTCTCACAACGTATTTCTCACAACGTCTTACGCACAGCCTTGCCCTTACATATTCGTCCACACAACGTATTCCTCGCAACGTCACAATATACGCGTGATCTTTCTGTGCTGTACAAATATCCCAAAATATCTCAAATTCGTCTAAGTTCAGACCCACTTAATTTCGACAATGTTTGATCGATCAAACTGAAACCTCGACGGTGCAAATCTGCAATATATATTATTTCACTGTGGGACAAAGGCTTCACATCAAAATGCCTCGGACAAACTACTGCATCTGAAATGTTAACAGACGGACGGACAGAATGGAGGATAACAATAACCCTCAGCCAAATTAGTAGGCTGGGGGCTAAAAAGGCATTATGGCTTTGTTCCAGTTCAAACATACATCATAATATGCATATAAATATAAAACATATTTACTTTTTTTCATATAAATGTAATCTTGTTTTAGAGATAGATTGTGGGGGAATTTTCATAACATTTGTTTTCTGTTTATAGCTGTTATGCATTTTCACTCATGAGATGAAACCAAAACTGAAGAAGTAATTGGGACGTTACTCGTTTTATAGTAAATTAACGAACATCACATTTAGTGCCGAGTAAAATAAAAGTTTAAATTTACAGTTTCATACTTTCCCATCATCGTTTAAAAAGTAAACAAACTTCGTTTTTGTAAAATGTTGTTACAAAAGTATATATATTTTTTGTGGATGAGGATCCTATCGAATTTGAATGGCATCCGATTAAACTTAAAGTGGTCAGGTTTAACCAAAAATATGTTTTGATAGAAACTTTGATTTTTTTTCATGTCAGTGCTTGTGGATATATGATTCAAAATTGATCACTATATATGATGAATCGTCGAAATCAAATCAAAAGCAGATTTGAAAGTTGTATAGATTGTTTATTTTCCTTAATATATTCAAAAACATATACTTCATTTATTCGATGTTTACACATAAACGTTTGACAAAATACATAAACATTTCATTTGAATACATATAGAAATACATCCTTTTTGTACATACAATTATTAAAACATGAGAAAATGCATTTATATTTGTACATGATCGGGTTACATTTATTTTGTCACTGTTGGTTTATGTTCAGCCCTATTACAGTAAACAAATTATATTAAATGCGTGAAGCTTCGTTCAGAAGTATGCCCATACAACAATGTGACCAACGTTCTAAAATTGAGAGACATTGTAGACATCAGGCATATCCATGAACGTTTAATATTGCTGCCAAACGACATTAGAAAACCATATTAAACACGGTGGCTGTCGATGAGGTGACTTTTCCCAAACCATATCTTGCAAAAGAAGGATTCCTACATACAGATATTCACTAACAGTCGTGTATCAATTATCCATGTCATATGGTAAAAACACACATTTGAAGGAAGAGCGAATGAAAAGTTAACATATGAATCACGAATTCAAACATAGTTGAGAATATGATCTCTCACTATTCCGCAACAAATTGGAATATCATAATGCAAGGAGCCCTTCATGTCATACAAATGCTACGTTTGTTCAACTTCTTTGTCATCACTTTCCATTGCTTCAGTCTTATTTGTAGAGGAGTCGTTTAGCTCATTAACAACATCATCCTTAGCACTTTTTTGGTCAGCCACACTACTGTCCCCACTTATTTCCACCTGTTTATCATTTTCTTTTGCGGTTGATCCCGTGTCCTTTTCACTACTATCAATGTTTGCGGTCGCATTTGAACTTTCAGTCTCAACACTGCTTGCACCCGTTGTTGCGCTTGTATCACTTTTATAGTCTGCTTGAGATTGACTACTCGCACCGCCACTGTCGAGATATTCCTGCCATTTGCGCATGCGCTCTTTGTATTGCTCATCTGTTTCCTCGATGTCATATTTTGTTTTGCCGTCCCATGTTTCTGCCGAGAGTTTCCTGTGAATGATAAAAGTAACAGATTTATGTGATAAGATCAGAATAATAATTTGATACATTGTTTTAACTTGGAGGCAGACATAAACCGTTAAAAGTACCATAAGCAGGGCTGCCAGCGGGTGTTCGGAAAAAAAAAGTATTAAAAAAAAGTATTTTCATAACGAAAAAAAAGTATGAAAAAAAGTATCGGGTCCAAAAAAAAGTATAAAAAAAGTATACGACGAAAAAAAAGTATTAAAAAAAAGTATAATTAATAACATGTTTTGGAGCTTTATTAGCATAAAAATTCAATATACTAATGTTAATTTGGGTAAATGAACCACTTAAAATGTAAAATTTTAAAATGAAATACTATTTTTGAAGACAAAATTAACCCTTTTTTATATCAAACCATATGTTCGGTGGCATTCAAACTGCTAAGACTACGCAGGGTTGTCCAGGGCCATAGCAAGACCGGAAGGAGAGCACCGTATCCAATCAACTAGACCCCCCCCCCCGCCCTTAAGAACGCCGAGGCCCGAACAAAAGCCAGAACATATCTTTTTACAGTAGTCTTTCGTTAATCGGAACTCTTTTAATCGGAACTATCTGTTTATCGGAACAGATTTTAAAATCCCATAATCGTATCTTTATACAAATCAAATACTGTTAATCGGAACCCACGGTTTATCGGAACGAAAATGACCGGTCCCGAGGGGTTCCGATAAACTAGAGTCTACTGTATATGTAGAGGGTTCCACACAGTCGGATAGCCCTTTTCAAAAGCCTGGGGATCATTTGGAAAATTCGGGGCCAGTGGCCCGTGAGCCTCTTGGGATTTTCACCCTTGCAGGATGGGATTAAAACCCATGATCTTTTGAGTGCGAGTCCAATCCTCTTCCGATGAGTAATAGACCCTTTTTTGTTCAAATTTATAGTTCGTAACTTATATTAAATGTAGAGGATTTCCGATTCGTTGTGATCATACACTTTATTGTTACTTGTGTGAGGAAATACATTTCTGGCGTTATCAAATGAAAAGGTGTTTTCCGAGATCTAGTGCATATCAAATGAAAAGTTTTTTTCTTATGAGATCTAGTGCATAAAAACTAATGCCTAAGTACCTAAATATCAACAATCTCAATTTCGGTTGAAAACAGAAATAAACCCCCCTCTCCCGCTACACATTTCCAATAACGGTTCTCTTTAGATGCAAAATTAAAATTTGATTGGCCCAGTCATTTCGGATTTACGCCGCGTACACCCTTAGCGTGAGGGACGGATGGACGACCCGGCAGAGGCAAATCCTACACGGTAACGGTACCAGTCTCTAGTCAGTATCGGATTCCCTGATTTTCACTGATTTTCTCCCTGATCCAAAATCGATACTGACCCGATCTAAGATAGTTTTTAGCAACAAATCATGCCTATATTTGGTTAATATCCGAGCGCCGATGGCGCGAACAAATATTTCTTAAGGAGTGTTGGTGGGATGCGAACGCCGAAGGCGCGAGCAAAAATTTTGAACAATTTTGAACAATTTATAACATGTATAAATGCTTTTTGTTAACATAAAAAATAAAAATATAAACAATATCTTGCTTTTGCCCAAAAAAGGTTTAAAAGGTTTTTTTGTTGAAAAAAAAGGTTCGCTCGAAAAAGGGTTGTAAAAGGTTTAAAAGGTTCCGCTGGGAAGCCTGTGTTATTGAATGACTAATAACTTACTTACGGTGGACGACGCGCACCGATTTCAGAAAACCAGTTTTAGTTTCACAAAAGCTGGGTTTAAAACTTTATTCAAACATATGCTTTAGATGTGTAAATCTCCCTGCCTAAGCAAAATATATTTTTTGTTACGAATATCTTTCGGTTTTAAACAGCAGTTTTACAACTAAAAGTTTTCATCACAACGTCGTATTATCAAGGTTATCTTCTTCACAACGTCGCGATCGATACGCGCGTAATTATCGATGGGTCGGGGCCAGATATTCGGCCCCGGGGCCCCGTGACTCAAACCCCGCCCAGTCGCGGGGCCCCGTCGATACCCTGTCTTTTAATGTTAAACCGATCCTTGACATATTCCACATATCCTTGACATATTCCATAATCTAAATAATTATATTTCTTTGCAAGATCAGAATTGTGAATTCATCAAAAACTCAGGATTCTCATATCACTGCATAAATAGATGTATAAATAGGTAAAAAAAAGTCAAATGAGAATAATTTATATATTTTCGCTTGATATTTGCATGATTTTGATAAATTTAAGAATCTTTTGTGTTGTTGAAAGTAAAGGTCATTAAGGACGACGGGGCCCGGGGTCAAATTTCGCCCCGCGGCTGAACTTTCATCGACGGGACCCCGGGGTTTCCGGGCCCCGACCCATCTCTACGCGTAATCTTTCAATGTGGTCAAAGGTTTCATACGAAAGTGACTCGAACAAAGTGATGTGAAAATATCCAAGTTCGGACTCCTGATTGTTTGGTCGATCAAAATGAGCCTCGGCGCCTGACACCTGCAATATATATTCATTATTGTATAAGATTCCAGAATTTAGGGTATAAGTTTCATACAAATGTGCCGCAGACAAAGTTCTGTGAAAGTACACCTACTTATCAAATTTCCTCTAAGTTCAAACCTCCATTTCTTCGACATGTTTCGGTCGATCAAAAAAAAACCTCGACGTTGCATATCTGCAATAAACATTCTCTCATTGTGAAAGGTTTCAGGACGCTAGGAATAGGGCTTTAAAACCAAAGTGCCGCGAACAAAGGGCCGCTAAAAAATCCAAATTTTGTCTAAGTTTAGACATCCATAATTTCGACATTTTTACTTCAACGTTGCACATCTGCAATATATATTCGTTCAATGTGCTTTTTTTCAGAACTCTAGGGCAAAGGCTTCACACTGAAGTGCTGCGGACAAACATGTATGTCAAATGTTACAGGACAGACCGAATTTGGGATAGCAATAAGCCTCAGCCATATCGGTTGGCTGCTCAAGGGCTAAATAAGGATAAAATTGAGGAATATGTTATTGGACAGACTCCTTCAGCATTCTGCAATAATTAGGGAGACGCTTACCCCCGCCAATTACATTCAAATACTTTAAGTTCACTTTATGAATCAAATATAAGAGTTCGCGCCGAAGCCGCGCGAAAATTTTCCGGCCCCAGGCAAAGTTGTTGCAGAATTCAAGAAAAAAATCTGAAAAACACAAAAAAAAAGTATAAAAAAAGTATAGCTCGAAAAAAAAAGTATGTTTTTGCGAAAAAAAAAAGTATCAGGCAAAAAAAAAGTATAATACTTTTTTAAAAGTATGATCTGGCAGCCCTGCATAAGGAATGAAAACGTCGAGAAAATTATCAAAATTTATCTGAACAATCGTTTAATTTTTCGCGATTAAAAAGTTTTATGAATTATGGTTGGTTTCATTACTGATTTGGTTTCGTGATGTTTTATACCATTTTAAGATATCACCAAAATAATTTACAAGTTCTCGAGGAGAAACCCAATTTAGGGGATTCGAATCTCTGCGCCTTATTTGACCGCGAAGAAATAAGCGAAAATGTTACTCCCTAAGATCTGTTTGGCCAGTTTATTCAACTTCAGTAAAGAATTTATCTCCAAGCTTTTGCCAAAAAGGTTAAATTCTGAACAAACAGTGGATATATCCTGTAATGATCCCCTTTAATCCGCTGATAAGGCTGAAACCACTATAATGCCCGTTGTTTCGCAATTGGAATATCAAGCATAGGGGTACTGATACAGGATATAGCTTTAAAAAGTTTACCTTTCTGCAAACCAGCGGCCATTGAGCGCCTGTTTGCACAAATCCGCTTCCTCTGCCTCAGAGAACGTCACGCTCACCGCGCCATCTGTGTTGCGCTCGTGGATACGCACTTTGCTTACCTATAGGAGAAAAAAAATATCACCAATGAAAAATACAATAATTCTCAATAAGATATCCCATGAGCATTTTGAATGTGTTATATCCCTCAGGTTGGATAACTGATTTTACCATTAACTCGCTAGACAAGGTGAAGGTAGATATAGAAAAAGAGCTTGATATCTATAATTTAAGAAGATTTTACATGAAACATGATACTTTAAATAACCCTGTTGACTAATGATTGAAATACAATATGAATATTTGAAATAGATGAATCACATGACAAAAATATAAATTTGAATGATTATATATGTATAAACTTTTAGCGGGAAATAACATAAATGTAGCATATACGAAATAGGTGAATACCTATGAATGAATCTGGCTCAGCTCGAGAAAAAAATGCCAAAGATATATATATATATATTTTTATGATGATACCTCAGAACTGGCAAACCATACACACCTGGCCATACTTAACACAGCCGGCCTTCATATCTTCTTCAATTTCATTGACAAGCAGCGGGTTTCGATCGATGTCCAAAGGATTGAACACATTCTTGATGACGACCGTCTTTTCGTTTCGACCACGCGCAAAACGGGGTTTATCGGGGCGCCATTCAAACAGTTTTGCCTATATAAGCAAAATACATTAGTTTATATAAGCATGTTATTTATCTGAGTAATCTGAGACTGAGTAACCCTGTTTAATGTTCTAGTTGAACAGAACTAATATTAGTTACTTATACAATCACGTTTACCACGGTCGATTAAAATATTTAGGTGAATCGTTCCCTAAAATTTGTCAAAATACATATATTGGCACAATTGACCGAAAAATACCTGTTTCTCCCTAAATGCATTCTTCTCCTTATTGGTCAACTTTCTCCTTTTCCTCTTCTTTGGATCAAAATCACCCTTGAGTGTGAACTTTGCCCTCTCCACTTTGAGTGTATGTCCATCGAGTACATAGCCATCAAGGATCTTGAGTGCCAAGTCGATGGATTCAGGCTTGATGTAGCAACAGAGACCGTCACCTGTAAAACATAGAAAACAATACGATACAAGATGGAATTATAATGATAAATCAAAGATTGCTATAAAGACTAGTTTTAAGAGTCGATTGTTTTCGGCTTGATGTAGCAACAGAGAGCGCCACCTGTAAAACATTGAACAAGACAAAATCTTGAACTATTGTGATAACTTATAGATTGGGATGAACACTTCATTTTAGAAGCTTTGTTTTAAGATTCTGATTGATTCCGGCTTGATGTAGCAAAAGAGACCGTCACCTATCAAATATTTGAATACAATAAAATAAAAGATTAATTAGTCATAATTGATTTGAGATCACATAGATTACGCGTTTCTAGATGAACTCATTTGCAAATCCTTCGTTACAACAATTATAATAATAGGTTTGAATATATTTTCATATCTAAGAAAACGACATTAGATTAACCGGTATACTAAAAAAACGTGCTCCCCGTTTATGAACACACGGATTGACAACGATGGACAATCTGTCCAACCAAGATTATATAAAATGATTCACAGCCTTAACCTGATCTCCTTTTTGTCATTTCCTTTTAACAATTTTAGATAAATTTACCTTAGTTTCCTTATCCATTTATCAATGGCTTTAATTCAAATGTATACATGTTTGCCATGTTTACCTGACAGTTTCTGACCGATTTCTATTTTTACCTATCAATGGTTCAATATGTGCATGTTACGTACCTTTTGGATTGCCATCTGCGTCTCTATAGAGTTTCAGTTTCGGTTTCTTGGTGATCGGATCAAAGGCAATGAGACCACATTTGTTGGTGAGATCTTTGAACGAATCCATGTCAATGGTTGGTGGTAGACCTGCGATTAGAAAAAAAACACGATTTATTAATAAAGGTAGGATAACCTGAAAAAAATGTGTTTTATTGAAAACTTACGCTATGAGTATCACATTAGCCACTAATATGCATACCGATAAAATCCATTTGTAATGTTTTAAAAGTAACTTTCTAATCATAACATTTAAATGGGATTAAACTCATTTCAAATTTTAATCAGTATCAAACATACCTGAGATATAGATATTCGTATTATTCTCATCTTGCATCTCAAACCATGTGGCTGGTTTTGATGGTGCCTTAACCTTTTTCTTCTTCTTTTTGTCATCAGAACCAGCGCCATTTTGCTCATTTTGGCCGCCATCTTGGTTATTCGAATCATCATTATTCGAAACAAGATCAACTCCCGCTTCTTTATCGGCTGCTGCTTGTTCCGTCAGTTGCTCCCAATATCGCTCATCGTCGTGATCGTACGAGGTTGCGGGGTAGTTGTCGGATTTTGGGTTCGAACCCGCGTCCTGGCCGGTGGCAGGGCTCGTTTCTGATTCGGTGCCACCGTAATAGTAGGCATACCAGGCTCGGTACTCCTGCAAACATAAATACATTGTATTTGGATGTTCATTGTAATCAATAAAATGTAAAGGAAACAAATTTAGAGAATCAATGGATAACTCAGGTTTGCTCGTGTTTTTGTTTTTTTAAACTCCGGGTGTCAAAATACCCGATGAATTAATTTGAGCACTGAAAAACAGAGGATAGAAATAAATACCTTATAATGGCATGCTTCGAAATATAACCGCTCACAATTTCAACTTAATTGTGGTTTGGATTGTGTTTCAAGACGAAATCATGTTAAATCATGCATGCGTGTTATATTTAGTTAAGCGATACAAATATAGTGCAATGACTCCATGGCATAAGACCCACCTCTGTAGCAGTAACGGCGGCGTACTTGTAATACCAGTCAGCATAACTAGAATCGTCGGTAGCCGGCATTGGTGGAATTGATGCAAAGTCAACCTGATAATTAATGTTAATACCATCATAAAATAATGATTATACTATGGACATATGTCTGAATCAAATAAACAATAACAAAATGAAACCATGGGGCATACACATATACAATGTTTTCGTTTCTTAATTGAGTTTTAAAATTGAATTCATGAAGTCTTAATGATGGACGCTGTTTCAAACTGCGATAGACAAAAAAAAAAAAAGAAAAGAAAAGATATAAAAAAAAACAATATAAGAAAACATATAACTTATGATGGAATAGACACGTTGTATGATCTTTTGTGTATTCCTCTCATTGTTAATCACATTATTTATTGACAAAATATGAGTTACAGCTAAGAGACGTTAAATAACGTGAGTTTACTTCAGTTCATACATGGTTTGAAATGCACTAACTTGATTTTCAGAAGCGGATTTCACTGATTCACCAGTCCCTTCGGTTGTGCTTGTTGTTGTTCCATAGCTCATTTGATATTGCGCAATAAAATCTTCGTTGATTCGCGGGAACCATGCTTTCTTCTCAGCATCCCAATCATACACCGTTCCATCTGGGTCAACTTTCACTCTGAAAAACGAATTAAGTAAGAGGGAGTATATTCAACTGAAATGTTTTCTTTCTGCAACAAAAGAACATGTTAACTGTCCAAAACAAGATTAGCTCGATATTAAAATTAACGGCTTACTTGATGTGTTTCAAATACCTCTCTTTCTAATCTTGATCATATGCGATCTACAGTAAACCAGAATTAATGGATAAATCGAAGTAATTTCTAAGTCGTTCGCACTTAATTATTACGTTCTCTTGCATAATGGAAACCCGATTTAGACAGGTTTCATCAAACAACCTGAGATATTTATTTATTGTTTAGAGAATTCAAAATCGATATGTTTACACTATTAATATATATTATAAAACTAGAAAACGAGTGTACACATACAAGATATTGAATCATGTCATGATAAATTGCTACGGTAAATCTTATTCACTGAGTAAATAATATATTTTAATCACATTCATTATTCGAAGCAACTAATAAATACGAGGTCGAAGGCCTTCAGTGGCCCACTTTTCAAGGTTTTTAGCTTATTTCTCTGACGATATCAAATCGTTATCCGAAAGAAGGCCTGAATATTAAAGGTAGGCCTAATATTTATAGATCGACAACTTATTTTGAAGAATCGAATTGATTATCATAAAAATAAAACATGATTTCAGAACAGTCGTCGCTAATGATAACAGGCCCTCAGGGCGGCCCACCCGCACCTTTCCTTCAAAAATGTTGAATTCAAAAGTCGTAAAGCTTTCTTAACAGTAACATTTTACTAAAATAGTGCCTTACTATATAAAACTACGCGAAACACGTCACAATTGTGTCGTTTTGTCATGACTGTGTTCAGGGGTCATTATATGTAATAAATTTGCTTTTATAAGAATAACTTTTTTATGCTCCATTTTTGGAAACTATGTTGAATGGAAACATTATACAACTAATGGAGACGGTCACTATGCGCTAAACAGTTCATGCAAACAATAAGGTATATGCCAGAATTCAAGACCGGGCCACCCTGAGGCCTGGGCCGCCCTGAAGCCCGGGACCTCGTACTAGTTTAAATTGAACCAAACACTATGTCAAGCAAAAAAAAACCCTCATGTTTTGCTTTCACCTTTCGGAGTTTGACCTGGAATCGGTCGCCGTCTGAGCCTGGCGCTCGAGGGCTAGCTGTTCCTCGAATGTAATATCACCATCTTCCGCCTCGGCTGCCATTACCTAGGATAACAAAATATCTCTTTATTACGAAATTAAGCAGAATTAAAATGACATTAAACCCTTTAAGAAACAACAACCAAATTCTTTGTTTTGACTTCATTCAAATGGGAACCAGCAGGCCGCCATTACCTTGTACACCTAATGTTATTTTCCATTTAAAAATCACGCCTATTTCCAGTAATTGTACAGGATTGTCATCAGCAATAAAACATTGCTTATCAAACACTTTATCCCAATGCACATTGTGGTTGTTAATGTCAACAATGTTACTTGACAAGAGGCAACACCACGAACCAGCAGTATCAAGATCAAGCAACTGAAACTGTAACACAAGTAGCAACCCAAACTGATACACCAATTCCAGACGAAGTATCAAACCAAGAATCAACATGCACACTGGTAAACGAACAAACATCACCGAAACGACGACTTACACCGAGTTTAGTGCTGAGCAACCCAGCTCCCCTGTGTATACGACAATATTTCAAACGGTAACGAGACCAAAAACGTCTGCGAAAACACATCACCAACACCTCGAAGAATGCCAAATCTGCAATGATCGCGTTGAAGGAACCATCGAG
>LQRL01187270.1:0-15092 GCA_001703475.1 Hydroides elegans
CGACAATTTTTAAAGTGCTCCAGAATCGACAATTTTAAACCGATCGAGATGAAACCTTGACGAGGCACGACTTCAGACCTTGGTTTATACGTGTAAAAAAAATGAAAGCTCTAGCTCAACTCCTTCACACTCAACTCGCGTGCACAAAGTACCCCACATCAAACGGGACAGACAGACGGACAGACAGACGGACAGACGGACAGACGGACAGACAGACGGACAAGCTCAACCCTATATCCCCTCGTTTTCACGGGGGATAATAATTTCTCCGACAGAAATTAATCCCTTTGTTAATTAAGTTACCTCTTCTGAGTCCTTAGTCTGCTGTGGGTGTTGTGTTTGGTGGGTTTGTGCATATTGACCATATTGACCTGCGGCCTGTCGCACTACAGGTACGGGTGGTTGTGGTCCCTAAAAAAAGACAATTAATATCTATATTTACTGATTATATATTGGGGGTTATGTGATCAATATAAATACCTTTTTAGAGTGTCAATCTTGTCTTTTATAAATAAGATTGTCTAAGGACAGTGTGCGACACATTGAACAAGCTCAAGGGAGATGCAAAATTCATTTTCAAGACAAAAGCCTACTCAACATTGGCAAATAAATAACGATACGACCATAAAATTTATAGATAGCATTTACCTATGTAACAAGTGTCAGACGTCCTATATGCCAAATCGATAAACGAATTTACAAAGCAAAATTGTATTTCACTGACTTCTCCCCTAAAATTACCTGTTGAGGGGGAGGCTTGCGTGTATTAACTTGATTGGTGTACTGAGTTGGTGGTGCTGGCGGATGGGTGCTTACTTGTTCTTAAAAGAGATAGTGTCATGAAAACAATAAGCTTGTAATTTAATCATATATGAAGAAGAGTTGATTCAATTCAATTATTTTTTTATGACAAACGGCCAGCGTTATAGTCAAATGTTCATTGAAAGAAGTACATTTTTTAGGAATTTGACTACATTTCCTAAAAATAAAAAAAAATCTCACATGGAATGACCACATCAAACGAAAATCATCAAGAACTTGTTAGAAATTGAAGTCGAATCAGAACATCATAGGCCAATTTTACAGCCTAGGCTTCAATGTTATAATGAACGGGATCCTGGTCTAGACTTAGGCTGTGAAAATGGTCCTAAGACTTACTTTGAGAAGGTGGTGGTGGTGGTCTAGTCATATCAGGAACGGGAACAGGAGCTCTATCTTGTATAACCTCACCATTAAGTATTTTCTTCATTTGACCTTTATAATACAAAGATATATTTATGTCAAAACAACAAATAACCATACTTTTATATCAGTTTAAATGCAACAAATAAAGGCACTTTAGATATGTCTGTTAACCAATATCTAACATTTATCATATTTTTTAAAGAAGTAATACATACAGAAAGGCGGAATATATAGTCCTCTAAACGGCAATTCGTAACATACATGTATCAAGCGTTTTATGTACGTTTGTGTAAAACTAGGAAGAAGGCCATGTTAAAAATTCATTCGTCTTTTGTCCCTTAGAAGGCTAAAATAACTTATAGCTCATTCTCTTTGC
The DNA here is from genome assembly GCA_001703475.1 of Hydroides elegans. Lineage (NCBI taxonomy): Eukaryota > Metazoa > Annelida > Polychaeta > Sabellida > Serpulidae > Hydroides > Hydroides elegans. The sequence continues at coordinate 1,562 of LQRL01187270.1, forward strand.
TAACTATATGTGTACTGAAGGTAAAGCATGTTACAATATTTACCATTCTTCAAATATTCTTGCTGTTTCCTTATGAATCCTTCAATATTGATATGTCCTTCTCGGTCTAATGACCAAAAGTGAATCTCTTCACGGAAATGTGCAAAACTGCACTTAGATTCTCCGACTTTACAGCTCTGGCCATTAGGATAGGTCTTGCAAATTTGAAATTTTCCCAAATAGTTTATCTGTAATGAAAGAGTTAAAATAGATCAATATATGTATAACAGGTCATATACCAGGTCCATTCCATTTCTTTCCATAAACATTTAGTCGATAAATTGAAGAATACTTTGATAATGTTGGTGCCGATTTAAGTATTCTATTTCTTATAAGTTAAAAGCGACATATTCTTCACAAGGCTCTTTGTATCCAGATATTCTTTTGGTATAATAGGTCATGCTTTGAAATATTTCATATGCAAAACGCAATCGCGAATTCATATTCATATTCTATGAAATGGCTACTTACATTTTGTCGCGGTCTTATCTTAATCCATGGCTTATCAGTTTCCTTTTGATATTTGATCAACAACACATTTTGCTCGCAGTTATGCACAAGATTGGGTTGCGCCTTATAGCCCTTGGGTCCTTCGGCCACTTTAGTATAACATCGCTCGCAAACCAGCGTAAAATAATATGTGTTGTCAAAGGGATAGGGTAGGTTAATCGGTGGCTTTAGGAATGGGAAGTCGCTTAAGATAATCTGAAAAGATAAATAAAGTTTTCAAATTATATCGAATGGCTGGAATGTAAAATTGCATTTTGGATAAATTCTATCATTTCTGTTGATTGGTCATATTATATTTCAAAACGAAAAATAAGAATTTTCGATAAGTAATGAATGAACAGCATTTAACATTTTGTTGATCTAAATCAGATATAACCGACAGTGAAGCATTGTTTCGTGACACGGGAAAAGAGCCTTACATACATGGATTAAATTGGCAATGATTCAGGAACGAATTTTTAAGTGAATACATTTATTTTATATGCTTTCTGTATTTTCTTTCATATATATATAATTTTTGTAAATATCTATACCTTCTTTTCTTGAGTAGGTGGCCCGGCTTTAGACGCCACTTGTTGCCAAGATTGATTTCGAGCACTGCCATTTTGTCGATTAGATCTAGATGTACCTGTAGCTGGAAGAAAGATAACATAAATTTTAAAACACAAATTACATGTACTCTCTCAATCATTATCTAAACTGTCCACCGGTTACATGGTATTAAAACTTAAAAAATATCAACTATGTCTGTTTTAAAAAAGACAAATAATGACTTCTTACCAGTGAATTTATATTCTTCAGCGCCCAATGAATAATCAAGTTCATATGAAAGGTCATCTTCAGGTACCTGAGATGCCCAGCTCTCTTGTGGCTGAAGTAGACAAATGCGTTGAGATATGAATTGTATAATATATAAACTGAACCAATATTAAAATTCAAATGCATTACAAACTGGACAAATACAAGAATGAATGACTATGTAAAGGTTAGAGCTATGAACGGAAGAAACTACTAATAATGTAGTAGAGTTTTCAAAATATGCTTCTGTCAATGTATCACGTAACACTTTATCCATTTAAATTATTAAAGCAAGACTTTAATCTAGGGATGGGTCGGGGCCAGATTTTCGGCCCCGGGGCCCCGTGACTCAAACCCCGCCCCGTCGCGGGGTCCCGTCGATACCCCGCTTATTAATGTTACACCGAGCCTTGACATAAACTATATTTCAAATAATAAGATTTCTTTGCAAGATCAGAATTGTGAATTCTTTGAAAACACAGTTATACTTATGACACTTTTCTCACCTGGTCATCCTCGTTCATTTGTAAAAGGAATCAAAGGCTATCGTTATCAAACGGGTAAACACATCTTGGAATTCATTTATATGAGATTGAACGGACAATATCAGCCCATATTAGGCTTAAGAAATCAAACTGACTTAACGCGGCCAATGACTGAATACCCTTAAAACACTCACCTGGTCATCCTCCTCAGAGCCCTCAGAGCTCTCCGTTTCTTCCTCCTCTTCATCCTCCCCTGAACTACTGCTCTCAGTCTCTTTGTTTATCACCGCGTATCGACCCTGGTACGACGTCTTCTCTGCCGGTGAGCCGCCTCTCTGTTTCTTGGCGTCAGTCGATTTAGCTGAAATAAGTGTGTTAAATACACTCATTTTTATATTGTAACAATAGAAATGTAATTAAAACATACACATCAATATGTTAAGCCCTCGACCTTGATACAAAATGTTCTCAGCCGGTGAGTCACCTCTCGATTTCTTGTCGTCATTCGATTTAGCTGTTTTTGGTCAAGTGAGAGATGCATGAGATTTGGTATCATCAAACATATAATTTTCATACAAACATACGCACCAAAGATGCAAAGCCTTCAGCTCTTAGCCATGTGGTTTATAATCAAAGGAACACATATGCGAGTAAATACATATAAATTAGATATTGTCGTCACTGGTATGATATTAAACCAAATATTAACTTTAGATTATCCATGTTCGGACATTGATTACATGCGATCCCAGTGACCCAAGGCTTTGATTGTCACAATTTTAACTGTACCGTAAATACCATTGCGATCAATGACAATTTGTAGGCTCGAGTGCGTTCAAAAGGTGGGTTTTAACACACGGGCCGACAGACGAACAGACAGACGGACGGATTCGACGATAGGCTTCCTGTAATACAATTAATGTGATGACAAGGATATCATCGTAATCTTAACTTGAAATCTTCACTTGATATAGGGCTGTGTCGGGATTTTTGCTACCCTAACACCCGAAGTCAATACCCGACCCGATTCCCGACCCGAAGTTATCAGAACATGATTTCCTTAAGGTCTCTTTCACATTTACTCGATACTATATACTGTAATTTTATAATCTAATATAAGATATCGTGTTTATTCTTATTTTGATGATAAAATCTCACTGAAATTTTTTTTAGATATTTGAAACATTAAACTCTGTTTTTAAAAGACAATTTTTATGAGTTAAATCATCTTTCAAATTATCCCATAATGTCGTAACACTTCGGGTGCCCGAACCGATTTTCAGAGTTCCGAGGCAATTATCGGACACCCGAATACCCGAGATACCCGACACAGCCCTATTTGATATTGATTCATTCAGATGGTGACAGCTAAAATACTTGCTAAATTGGTTGAGTTAAATGTAACAAAAATTCTTTTCGTGGAACTTACAAGCTTGTTCCGCTTTCTGTAGTTTAAGTTCTTTCTTCTTTTGTTTTTTAGTTTTAACACCCATATCCTAAAATCGGAAAAATGTGCAATTTTAATTGATAAAATAACAACTTGGTGTGGAACCTGAACAGATTATGTAAAAGTACGATAAAAGCCCACAACGAAATGTGTAATACTATTATACTAAATTGTATTTATAAATAAATGATCAATATATTGTTAATAATAGTTAATAGTAATTATTTTCTAATAAAATGTTATTGTTTTGATTTAGCCAATATTATTTTTTCTTGCAGTAATATGATATTTGATTAAAAGACTAGAGTCTATAATCAATACCATAAGCAGTAGATTAATATCGCTTTCATGTAGATTTGATACATGATGTCTCAAAGGCATGTATATCTTTGTAATAAACAGCAAAATAATAGGCTTGAAAAACAAAATAACCCTGTTTTTGGTAGGAGCAGCGGCGGCCGTACCCGCTAACCAACTCTCATCCACGGCACTTTTCTTCTTTCCTTTAGATGCCTGCATGTGGAAGAACAAGAATATTTATTATATAGCCTACTATATCATATGAACGTTTCTGAAATTTGTATATAATTGTGTGTATCGCAATGTTAAAAAAGGGCGATATGAGTCCTTTACTTTTAAAGGGAATAGTGTAAGTCAAAAGATTAAAATATCTAAACCTAGTTTTTATATCAAAACTAGTTTAAATACATTGAAATATTGTATGAATCATAGTTTATTATTTATTTCCACCATCACAAAATGTTTGATGATGTCATACCCCTGAAGCAGAAACTTCAGCTGTCGTTGGTTTCACTTTAGGCCTCGCTCCTCCGTTTACTGTTACTTCAGGCTTTTTATTGCTGAATCTGTGCCAACAAAAAATGGAAATATTTGAAAAACTCCCTTTCACTTTAAAATAGCGTAACGAATAGATAAACAAACTTGCATAGAAAATACAAGCATGCAAAGCAGTTTGCATTATCATTGTAACATATTTTCTATTTTCATCATTTGAATGAAATACACTATGTATAAGACAATAGTCTATCTTTTGAGAGCAACACTGTACTAAAAATAATGTCAGACAACTGTAGGAAGTTCTTGAAAATTCATCTTGATGCACATAATTACATGTGAATAATCGAAGCGACTGTTTATTTTTCAAAATTTTGTCAACAACTCTTCAATATACATGTACGTCAAAATAGTACATCCTTGATCAAATTAACATACAAACCATCTATAATCTAAGCCACAAATGCTCTAAATTCAATTTATTTATAATTAAGAGCAAGTCGTGATTGTTTATGGAGTATAGATGATAAGGAAATATCCTATTAGCCTACAATCGCAATAAATTCAATAAACTAAATGAAAAATATTTCATTTGGGCGCCCATTAAAAGAAAATATACATGTATCCACTTAGTCACAGGCTGCTTTGGAAATGGAGGATTTAAACTTGAAATACATAAATAATGAAATCCGCCTCTTATAGCTTAAGGTCCCCTTTTTTCACTTACCCAGGTGTAAAATTACCAGCTTGTGCCTGAGCAGGTAGATGCCGCTTTATATCTTTGATCAACTCATCAATTTCCCTCACCTGCAAATAAACGAAGGTCATTAAAGGTATCATAAAAGACTACATTGTACATTGTGACATCAGCTGTTTATTCAGATGGTAATCGATAGCAGATTAAAATCTTGATAGTTTTCTTGATATTTGTATGTTTGAGATAAATGTCATACAGGTAGATTATCAAACTACTGAATTCGATAGGTAACTTAATCAATAACCGGACACTACACATGAATTGTTAATTCATCATAAATATTTTCGTTTATTTGATCATTGACGGGTTGCCTTAAAGTGACTTTCATTCATGAAAAGTGCAATGCACGCTACGAAGCATTGGACGTTAGCAAAACTCATTAAATGGGGGGGGGGTGGTTGAAAACAGAAGCGAAGGATGAGCAGGGAGCGTTCGTTAACCAGAGATGGATTGATTTACATTGTAGGAAATGTCCCTTTCGTATACATTAATTTTTGGTATTTCATACGACGATCCTCAGGAAGACAACACAACTGCAAGCAGGGAGATACATAATATACGTTTTAAATTAAGCTAATTCATCATTTCAAGCAACATACCTCTGGATTTTTCCCCATTTGGCGCGCCTTATGCAGCGCCTTCTCGGCGGTGGCCAGCGCTTCGAGATGATCCCCAAGCACTTTATGGGCGGCCGCCTTACGAAAGTACGCCTTGATGTTATTATAGTTCAGGTAGATAGCTGCAAAACAAGAATGCTTACATTAGATTTGATTTCAAGTTATCGAAGAATCGAAGTTATTTGAAGAAAAGGCCCAATACAACCAAGAATCATAATTACAAACAAACATGTAACATTCAAAAATGTGTACCATAAATTTATATATCCCTGATTTCTTATCCACATTTCTTATCCACATATTTACTCTAAGTCTGGTTTACTCTTATGTAGGTATGAAGACCTAAACATCTCGATTTGACAGTTGTACAAAACACTACAAATTTCGAAAATAATCTTTGCAAAAAGCTACAGAATTTGTTAACGTAATTAATTTTGAAAATTTAAAAATACATATACGTGATAAGGAGATGCTTAACGGCTATACACAAATCAAGCTAGTTTTACTCTCATACGACATCACATTTATGCTCCTGTTTTAGTAAACCAAGAACAACCGACACACATTGCATGTCCTAATACAGCATTCAATGCTATTTCCCCGTTAATAAATCACGCTGCAATGAGCATAATGTAGGCTACACACACAGCTGCTGGCAGTGCTCTAGCACCGCACCGATTCGAGTTGAACTTCGTATTGATAATGCATTAAACTTGCGACAGAGAGCTCTTTTTGTCAGTATGGTTTTATATGCATCGATTGGTATTACGCCACGCTAGATCGATGTCAACAAACACCTATTTATAAGTTTACTCGAAGTAGCTACATCCGGTTTTTTTTTTAATAATACATAAATGCTTTATGTCTGTATCAATATTTTGTACGAGTTTCTTTTTTACTACAGTTGACTAACATTCTGTACGACTTGACAAACCAACATTTCATACCACTGTTCCAGCAGAACTCTAGAGTGCATTTGTATGAAAATTTCATTATTTAGGTATCCAAAAATAATTTTATGAGTCAAACCGAACAATGAAGCTGCGCTTCAAATTGACTTATAATACGGAATGAAAAGTTTGTGGTATTAACATGTTTTTTTTTTTTTTTATAGCACTCCTTTTTCTCCAGTCTACTTATAATATCACTTTAATATAATATTACTTTTTTTTTGTCAAAAACAAGTCATATACAGTTGTATGCTTAAGTGAAAAATCCATCATACAAAAACAAGCCCATTTGTTATGTTCAATTATGTGTATAGCTGTAGTCTGTAGTTCGAAAATAAATTACGACATTTAAAAGAAACTTCATTTATGTCAACAATATAATAAATCAAAGTGCCACTCACCATAATCAGCATCTTCTATTGACTTTTTATACAATTCCTGCAAAACAATACAATATATCTTATATGTAGATAAACTTTTAATTGAAACGTATGATTTCAGGTCTGAGTTTCAGCACTGAAAATAATATATATATCGGCTGTCATAAATTAAATAAATTCTAGACTTTCAATTCGCCTGTTTTTAAACACTTTAAAACGTCTACCTCAAAAGAGAATTCAGAAGTAAACATGTTCCACTAAAGACTCACGACTAGTTACCTTAACATTACGAGACAACACACCCCTTTATCTTAGCTACCAAATTTACGAAGTGGCGAGCAAAACACTACCATTTCAAAATTACAAGTAACATGCAAAACCTACCATTTTAAAATAACAGGTGGCCCGATTTGAAAACAAGGACGACACAAATTCGGGGTCGGCGTCCATTGCATGATGTGTTTGTAGCACTTTGGCCGCTACAAGACTCTGAGTATAAAACTCACTCGCTTGCTTATAGATCTTTTCCTTGAACATAGCGTTACCTGCAACGAACAGGGTATGGTATGGATTGACATAACATTACCAAGTATCAACAAAACATGGAAATATCTATTGATTTCGAAGGACACTTAAAACAAATGTTAAGCAACAAAAAGATTGTAATTATTCATTTCGTTTTCAGTTTTTCTTTACGACTCATTTGCTTTGTTCTCTTTTTATCATAATATAACAGAATGAACCAGGAATGAAATTATTTTGATCAAAACAAAGAAGGGAGCAAGAAGGGCTAGATATTTCACCAATTATTCTTTAATTATTAAAACATAAATTTTGCCATAATATCTTTAAAACGATTTTTGATGAAAGACATACACCTACCTTCTTCTTTCATATCACGCATAAATTCAATCATATCTTCCTACAACCAAATATAAATATGAATGAGCGATATGAAACAATCAGATAAAACTATTAAAATCCTGGGCGACACAATATTCAGATTATTTCATACGGTGACCTTAGTCCGTTTAGGGATGAAGGAGAGCAATATCGAAATGACATCAATATGTGACATGAAAACCAGAGAACTACAACAGGGAGAACGATTCTCAAAAATGTAAAATGAATTGGTATAATTTAGTTGCTAGCAAAAATTAGAACACCGTTTATAACTATCATCAAAGGTCTCATATATTTGATAAAAATATAAAGGTACCCCACATATTATGTACAAGATTCAGAGAATATAAAACCGTCGGTCCGGGACCGACAAATATTCGGCCGGACCGACAATTTTTTAAACTTATCGATCCGGCTAACCGACAAAAAATGCCGATTATTTTACAATGATTTTATGCCGGACCGATAAAAAAATCGGCCGGACAGACAACATATCGGACTTGTCGGTCCGGCGGACCGACACAACTTTGATGGTTTTCACATTCTCTGAAGATTTGAAAGATTTATAGAAACAGGTTGAATATCAATACCTTTTTAATAGCAGGTCCCGGTACACTCCTAAAAAAAACATAAAATACCTTATTATATACATATAAATTTTTCATAGAAAAGTGTTTTCGTCGTCATACGATTGGTCAAATTGCTGAATGTTAAGAGGTACAGCAACAGAATCATATAATGGGATAAAAGATTTGTTTGTTCAATCTAAAATCAAAAACGGCTTGTTAAAATTGTGTCATATTTCTAGTAACCGGTAAAAAAATGTATATTTAACACAAGGGAGTATTTGTGAAACACGAACAGGCCCCAACCGCCCCCAAACTCGAAGGGGTATGGGTTTTTGTAGATTTAAAATATATTTTCTATGAAAACCGCTATTTTTGGCCAATTTGACAACTTCCGGTCGGGTGTTTTGACCAAAATGGTAAAAAGGCACATCTACGGACCAAGACCTTTCATTTGAGCCTATACCCAAGTCTCTATGACCTTCCGTTCAAAAGTTCTAGCCCGTACTAGCTCAAATCTTGGAAAACCGCTATTTTGGGCTATTTTGGCCAATTTGACTACTTCCGGTGGGGTGTTTTTGACCGAAATGGTCAAAAGGCACATCTACGGACAAAGACCTTTCATTTGAGCCTATAACCAAATCTCTATGACCTTCCGTTCAAAAGTTCTAGCCCGTACAAGCTCAAGTCTCAAAAAACCGCTATTTTGGGCTATTTTGGCCAATTTGACCATATCCGGTGGGGTGTTTTTGACCGAAATGGTCAAAAGGCACATCTAGGGACCAAGACCTTTCATTTGAGCCTTTAACCAAGTCTCTATGACCTTCCGTTCAAAAGTTCTAGCCCGTACAAGAAAGCGATGACAGACGGACGGACGGACGGACAGACAGACGGACGGACACCCCAACTCTATAGGCCCCCAACTTTGGGGTTGGGGCCTAATAAACTAACCTATTAGGTTACAACGATTTTATACGTACGTATCAAAAAGATTATCCGGAACTCCATTTGGAGATATCTTAGGGCTCTCCATCCAAGCACTGAAAGAGACACCCATGCTAAATTTAAACAAATAAATGATATTTGTATGTTTCATGCTTCTAAAATGCAATAAGCTTTTGCAAAAAAAAAAATATATTTATTTACTTTATTATTATTTAAATATAACATGACATGCAATTGCGATATACATCACTAGTCTATGTATCAAAACTTGGGTTTATGGTTGTGGTATCATGGGTCCATAAAAATATAATTCCTTAGAAAAAAATATTATTAGTTCTTGTTTCAACCCTACTTGAACGATTTCACAATTATTATTCAGAACATAATATATATAGACGAACTGTAGGAATGTAAATAAACTGTATCTGCTGTAACGTAAAAGTATTTCAGTCAGATATGTAGCCAGACATTTCACAATACTCACTGTAGAGAACGAAGTATGGGCTCAATGCGTCGAAGTCGCTCGTTTCGACCTGGTGTGATCAGGCCGATGTTGAGGCAATCTCGCATTGCCCCATATCCATCATCATCCATTGTTAAATCCAAAGACACAGCTCAATAGCTAGGTTAGTCTGAAAATATGATATTATACACTTAAGTGTTTTCCACCTACAGTAGAATAACAAGTATCATATGATATCCCTTGTAATATTCAAATAAATCATATTTTTATTGCGAAATAAAGCATCACAAACAGAAAAAAATCAAAGTTATAAATCACTGAAATCAATTATATCCACCATTCTTTACCTGATTTAATTAAAACTTCACCCTCCTCCAGTTGATTGGATTGACCTGATTGAAATGGGACCCAGTGTCTGGTGACCATTTGCAAGAACACTAATATATTTTCCTTATATTCAGAGCCAAAGAAATCGCCGAATTTCAACATTTATAAGAATGGCAAGAGATATCTTATCGACCGAAAGATTCATTAGGTTGACTGCATAGCTGAAATTAGCTTCTTTTCTTGACCAAGGGGGTGTCCCTATATGTTTCTATCAAATATAATCCATAAGGGTACGAGTAGACCAATTTGAAATATTTATGTTATATCGCTCGACACACGTAACAACCAAAAACATTAGCCCGGGGTACAGCCTATAGAAGGAAGGTTTTATCATCCATTTTTATAAGTATTATTCATAAGATTGAAAACGGTTGAAGTAAAAATGTTCGTCGTCACTCAACGGTCAACTTGACAGACAGTGGTTTGACTCGATTTAAAAGTATATACCGCGCTTCAAAGAACAAATCTACACGCCAACATCGGGTTGTGATATAATAATGATTTGTCAAGTATTCAGGCGAAATTCTCGTACAAGCAAAGTGCTTCAAATTTCGCCTTTTCTAGCTTCTTTGTAGTTTTCTTGTTGTAATTCATCATTGCATATATGTAAATGTGTTAGCCGTTAGAAATAAATCGTTTCTTATTCTTATTCTTATTCTTATAATACTTTTTATCAATACGAGTACTCGTACGCAAACAAGACAACTCATGTAAAATGGCATGGTCTGTGTTTTTATAATAAATCAAAATGGAGAAATGTGACATGCTAACTCAACCAAGAGTTAAGTCAAGCTTTGCAACTTTGGATTATTACATTTCATGCCTTACCATTAAATATACATACAGCGCGAAAACATTTTTTTAAACAGGAAAGTTTTTGTGTTTGGGGTTTTCCCTCTAAAGTGACGTCACATGGGAAATACCATATGGTATCCCGAAAACTGATTTAAGATTTACTTGTTTAATCAATCAGAATAGCTTAGTAAGTTCAGATAAGTAAATTCATTAGTCTATTTTAAAGATACTTTAAAGAGTTCCTCATGAGGTGTTCATAAAAAAAGTGTTCAGTTCAAAATTGATCTAGCTAAAACATTTGAAAAGTTCGATCTAGCTACAACAATAATTAAGGGAACAGTTTTTCAATAATTTTCTTTTTTTTTACGAATCCATTGGTAAATTTAGCTTTCAATTTATTCAGAAACATATAGCTAGGTGTTCTAAATTGAAATGTTATGAAAAATTGGTATTGCATGTTAGTATTTGGACTTTCACCTTTTCTCAAAGGGTGTTCCTCTCAGAATTCTAGCCGCCTTGAAGAGTGAAATGATACCAGGTAGCTACAAAAATAGAAACACATTTTTGTAAAAATCTCTCTTCTTAATTTGATGATTTATTATATATATTTCAATAGGTTTTAGGTTCAAATGAGCACTTTTTCCAAATAAGGTCGCGGGGTGCCCTTCTTCTTTCCTTTGTATCACTGCATATTTATTTTGAGAATTGGTCCACTGGGTCCTTATTATGAGAATCTTATGGATAAAAAAACTTGAAACTTTTTTGAATCCCAAATAGGTTGTCGTTAGGTGGTGGTAGCCAACATAGACATATTATATATAATACAATTAAGAGTTATAAGTTGTTGCTTACTGGTTGAAGTCTGGTTTGGTTCTGCCAGAAGAACTGCCAGAAGTGTGTGCCCTTTGGCGGGTCATGGATTGATCCTTATTGGACGAGGGAAAGTACATATGTATCATCTTACCATACTACATTTTCGCCTGTTTTATTATTTTTAGAGTTCTTTGAATTTCTTTGAAGTCCGAAGATGACACAGAAAGCAATATTCTGTTTTTTTTTTATCAATAACAAATTTAACTAATTATCAATATAATTCTAGCTATTGGAAAACGTTTTTGTCTTAATGACTAAATACATAAATGTAATGAATATAGAACTATTCTTACGCGATTCCAAATTCTTGATATCTATTTAAATTAGGTTAATGGTTGGCCGTTATGTTTAAAATGAGACCCTTATGTTACATGGATGAGAAAAAATATCACAATTTGCAAAAAAAAAACTGAGTCGCAATCTTTTTTTCATATATTTTTTTTTAATATGTACAAAAATGTTAGCAGTGTTAAGTGTGCAGACGCCTAACTAATGAAGTTCATAGTCTGTTAGCCTATCTAATTAGACAAACACAAACTTTCTATATACACAAAACATTAATATAAGCAGCAATATTATATGAGTTACCATAACAGCACAGTCATTGACCTTGAAATTGGCGAAAATCAGAGTGGATTCAGAAAAGGAAAGGGTACACGAGAAGGAATATTCAATAAACGATAAACGAGAGACATCTAGAGAAGCAGAGATATGTATATATATGCTTTATAGACTACGAAAAGGCTTTTGACAGAGTTAACCACGAAACTCTTATAAAAAAAAACAAACTATCTGGAATGGATGGAAAGACCATGGTAGTAAGCAGAAAAAGCGAAATACCCACAGTTAAAATCCATTTAGACGGCCAGGAGGTTGAACAAGTCAGTGAATTTGTGTATTTGGGTTGATTACCGAAAACGGAAAGAGTGAAGAGGAGATTCACAGAAGAATAGAAATTGCGAGAGAGTCATTCAGCAAAATGCAAACGATAATGACGAATCCTAAAATCTCTAAACCAGCAAGATCAAGATTCATCAAATGTTATGTCAACATTGCTGTATGGAGTCGAGACATAGACCATCAGCAAAATGTCACAACAGCGCCTGGAAGCATTCGAAATGTGGACCCTGAGGCGCATGTTACGAATAAGCATCACGAACGAGGACACCTCACGAACGAGGAAGTGATTCGTATCGCAGATACCAAAAGGTTGCTGTTTGAAACTGTACAGAAGAGGAAGCTGTCATTTTTTGGGCATGTCGTGAGACATGACTAACTGCAAAGAGATCTACTGGAGGGCATGGTCGAGGGCAAGCGCGTAAGAGTGAGGCCAAGACTGCAATGGAGTGACAACATCATCCAATGGAAGGATCTCACCTTCGAGAAGGCCAAGCGTACTGCCCAAGACTGAAAAAGATGGAGGTTCTTGATCGGCAACGTTAATCGGCACGCCACTTGGTAAGGTAAGGTATATAGTATAAATATATACAAAGTTCAATATACAAATCATTTTCCAATAAAGGTGATCAAAACACAACAATGTGTTTTGTAGTGATAGTTTTCAAAAGCTTTTCTTAAAACTAATATTTTAAATACTTTATATTCCAAATTTAATATTTTACTTTCATAACATATCTATATACCTATACCATCATAATTTACTATTATTATTTTTTATTATCAAACTATCTCTCATAAGTACTACAGCTATATTTCAATCCTATCTAATGTGTAAGGTCAGGTGATGTCAATTGGTTAGTCAGCAACTAGGTTAGACTTAAAATATTTTTTTTCCTTATTAGAGGGAGGGGGGGGGGGGGT
>LQRL01187282.1:22921-33229 GCA_001703475.1 Hydroides elegans
AAAGAGTACATCACGAGCTGTTCCCCAAAAAAGCTGTTCCCCACCAAATTCCAGCTGGCTTGGAAATTTTGAGAAAATTCATTCTAGCTTGGAGATTTTAGCAAATTGAGGAACACCTTTTTTGATAATTTCCACATTATCGTGATTTATATTGAGATTTATTATTTCAAAATTTATTAAACCTGCTTGTAATTGCATAATAAACTGTTATTTACAATATATGATAGGTAATTCAGTTATATTAATCATTTCAATTTTCGCAAAAGGTGTTCCTTTTCTGTTCCAAGCTGGCTAGAAATGGAGGAACAGCCCAGCTGGCTTGGAAAAAATGAACACCTTTTTGCAAAATTTAAATTTCAAAAACCATTATTTTGGTGTTGTTTATACATGTAATGTTGTTTTTAAGGTTATTTAACAACTTTTTGAAAAATGTGTCGTGGGGTGCCCTTCTTTCGAGAATGAATTTTAGAATTAATTGAATTGTAGCTGGCAAGAATTAAAGAAAGTCAATGAATTGGAAATAAGTTTAAATTATTGTTATCTCATTGTTTTATTTAAGCATCTTTTTTAAAACAAAGGTTATTATAAATATGCACTTCCGCCATTGCATCCAAATATTTGAATTGTAAAAAGACCGAAAAAAAAATAATGAAAAAAAAACTTTGGTTCATAAGATTACCCTGTTCAGCTTATATTCAATTTATATCAAAATAAGAACATCAATAATTGTAATCGATTTAATTTGTTGCAATTGACCTTGAAACTGGTACATGTATCCTAGATTAATTCATATCAAAGCTAAGTGAAATAAAAATTCAATTAGTGAAAATTGCCTGTCATAAGATATCTGTGTATTTCGGCCTGAAATGCATTAACATAAAGCAATTACAACAAACAAAATGTAGGACAAATATCGTGAGATTCGTAAAATGAACACAAAAAAAAACATTCCTCATTATCTGATGATTGCCTTGAAATAGATGATATAATCGCACATTTTAGGGACGCAAAAAAAACGAGCCGAATTTGCCCAAACATTAGGCCACATCACATATTTACCCTCAACACATGTGTTCATTTTTCTGACGCATGTCATTAACATGTTCATTACTCTAGGATTCGCTATTAATCAGCTTATTTGTACAAATCCCAGATGACTAAGATAAATTATTTGAGTAAATTATAAAAAGGCTTAATTTTGAAAGAAGCATATGCTCTTGAGACACCGTCATATCCATAATATTTGCTTAGTATATCCGGAATTGAAATGGAAACTTCAGGCCAAATACATGTACAAAACAAAAGGTTCTAATAAAAAGCATGCGTTAAACGCTTAAGTTTTGAATGTCTTTCATGCTTTTGCTAATATAGGTGATTATATATTATGGTGCGGACAGGCACTTGTGGAATTTTCCGATCGCCATGGAATTCAATCGTGAGATACTGGATGTACAGTATTGTCTTTGAATTTCAAAGCGATCGCAAATAATTTCGCAAGTGCCTTCCCGTGTAATTAAGCATGCAGTTGCGCGCGTTTCTAACTTCTGATCACAAACGTCAAACGATAAACGCATCAACTATAAACGCTAAAGCCTTAGACGCTGCATGATAAATGCTTAACGTTAAACGCAAAAGATTTAGCTACACGTTAAACGATAAACGAAATACATATTAGTTTATGACATCAAAAGAATGCTGTCGTTCGGGTTATCGAACGTCCCTTGACGTCGTGATGACGTTCTGTTAACGTCCAATTTCATCGCGACATTGGGACAATATTCAACTTGAATTCCGGTTAAGAGAATGATGCTTAGAAAACGTCTATATACGACCAATTAACGGCTATCTTTGCGACGTCACGGCATATCTTATTAAAGTGAATTGAAATTCCCGTAATTAATCGTATATGTATATGGCATAACGTTTTATCTAGTGTACTGAAATTCAAAACACTAGAACGATATTATATTAAAATAAATTCAACTCAGTGAATTAACTCGTAACGGGATAGAGAAGCATTCCACTACTTAAAGAGTATTTGCTCTTGATTGAATAAACATGACATCGAATAATTACGCACCTCTTATGAGCAAGATTTTCTATAGCATTACCAAATTTTCGCAATTATCTAAAAGCTGAGGCTAGGAACATGTATTACGATATTATTTCTTCAAACATGAAATGAAACATGAAACATGAATTGATAAACGCTTGGCTCTAGCCAGAACAACTAATTTCTCACTGATTTTGGCATAGATATCAATTCAATGTAAGCCCTATAATTTAATCCCTAAATAGCTTTACATCCTAAATCAACATTACGTTGAAAAAAAACATTTAATTCTAACAAATGGGAAGGTCAACAATCAAATGCCTTAAATAGTGTTTACTCTTTTTTTAAAAAGATTGATACGATTTACCGAGTAAATATGACGGCAAGGATAGGCGGTGAAAGTACAATGCGACATATGTCTTGGGTTCATAAACATGTAAGCAAATGGTGGCCCCTTCATAACCGTATTTGCTCACTCTTTTTCATAAATCTTTCATCAGATATGCTATATTCTGTATGGCCATATATGAAAGCAGTGGCTCTCGAAATAAACGTATATTTCATGATTGAGGTTATCATATATGAATAATATATAAGATGTATGAAAGTATGGCCGCATAATTAACATCCCTTCCAAATATATATCTTCATTATATTAACAGATTCTATTAATTACACGCCGGCGATTTCATGCTTGATTTCGATCATTATCAAATTATTCCCCATTATTCCAATCCAATTTTAATGCACATGTTCTTATGATGACTACATGTATACTATTGTAAAGCAGTGATTTATAGAACGATATAAGGTTTTAAATCTCTTGCAGTATCGACTATAGTATAAATAGATCACCATATACATAATGGACGTTCGGTATTAAAATGTAATTTATTTGTTTGAAAGTCCCAAAACACCTTACCTTTTCCCCCGTAAGTGTATGCATGGCCTCTTTGACTTTCGCAAACGAGCCCTCACCAAGGGTGCGACCGAGCAGATAATTCCCAACTCGCTTCGTATGCGGAAACGCTCGAAGTATTTCCTTTGCGACCGTCGCTACCCTGGGCGGTAGAAAGTCCGTCGGCGGGGTATCCATGCCTGACCCAGAGGTCATAACCCCTGGGAGGCTCCTATCCAGCCTCATTTTGCCTTATATGGTAACTATTCCTATTTGTTATTCAAATTATATCACACACTTTTGTTTTCAAATGTGAAACTGTGATTGTTGTCATTGTTTTTATCCGTGGTTTCACCGTGATTTCTATACAATTACATTCCTTTGTAGTGTCGGTTACATCGCCGTTACATGGGCTAATAACATTATTCATTCAGTTGCTGTGTTTATATGTATGTTTGGTACGCTATTATAGTGACCTGATAAAACGAAATCAACGATTTATAGGCCCCATACTAAAACAACTTCACAGTCACAGACCGCTTGAGTGCACGGCGAATTCTGTCGCGATAAACGTTATATGATATTCGAGAGTTTATATTTATCTTTATTCGATGATTTGTTTGTTATGCAGACATTGAAAAGCACTTGACAAGCGTGTATGCAGAGCGCTCCAGTCGAGAGTGTATCCGCCAAATCGACTTGAACAGATTGATGCGTTCAATATATTCCTGAAAATAAAAACTTCCAATCTTTATCCAGATTCAAACCAACGCAATTTTCTTAGTAACAGAAATCTACCAAAAGATGCGCCTCCACCAACCACACATTGGAAATCGCCTCCAGTGTTTTAAAGTGAACACCTGGTACTATACGTTTGAAATGTATTTAAAAGAAGAAAAACACACAGTTTTAAAATAAAAAGGCCGCTGCAACTACATATAAAAAGCTGCGAGAGTGAGAGATGTTGGCTAGCAGGCTAGTTGTCTCTACTAATTAGTGCGCTATAGGCTAACATGCGTAGCTCCATATGCGGTAAAGGGTCTCCTCTTACAATGCCAGCTTCGTTGATCAGCTGAGTAATCAAATAGCCCCTTACTTAGCATTTTCGCACAATACAACGCATCCACTTGAGTAAGAGATTCTATTGTAAACTCAAATTTAAGATTATACATACACGTATTTAAGGAAAATTATAAATATTCTTTTGAACTATCATTCTCTTTCCAACAGTAAGCGTAGTCAGTAAGTTGTTCTTTTAATGTAGTCAAAGTTTCGTTAAACTAAGCCCCGACATGAATACAATAAATTATTGCCTTTCAACTTTAAAGTTCAACGTAGAGCAACATTTACATCATCATTAGGGTGAGATCCACAATTCGTCATAACGACGTGCAACTATGCCAGGTCATTCAGAAACGTGGTATTGGTCTCATTTTAAAACAATGGAAAGACGTCTCATTTTTATTTCGTAGCGACGTCATATTTGTTTCACATCCGTTTAGACGTAAACCTATGTGATCAGAACATTCTTTATAATTTACTTGCGAAGAGAATGTGTAGATACGACGTATACTATGTCACTGGTTCCGATGGTAGGACAATGACGTCCTATGAATTATGAATTCAGGTTGAAATCTACATGTATGTCATATTTTCATAGAATATAACTTGCAAGTCAAATTGACTCGTTGTGATGTCCTCTTTTTTTAATAAACATTTATCAGAAAAACATCAACATGTGCAATAACATTTCAAACCAAAATTAACAAGCCAGGTTAATTCAGATATTGCTGGAAAAAATGCACAGCAAACACCAGCGCCATCAATTTAAACATTGTTTCGCAGTTGAGAGGCTTTGACTGTAATCATTTAATAAATAGCAGTAACTGATTCAGCTTAAAACTGGAAACAAAAAATTGAAAAAGTACAGTGTGATTTACTCTATCTGGTAAATTATATTTTTATTCATTTTCCATTTATTTCATTTTCTATATGGTTAATGGTATTTTTTAAGAGCATGAAACAGGTGTGTCATTGTAATATGCAAAATTAATCATATTTAGAACAATATTTGTTTTACAATAAGGTGTTCCTAAGTATGTAGATAGATGAATGTGCTCACCTAGTCATCCCTGCATTGAGAAGAACTAGCTATTATCTAAAAATAAAACAAAATAGTTTTATTTGTAAATAGTGTTACCAAAAAAAATTGTTGAAATGATTTGTGAAAATAGAACATCGCTTTACACGGATGTTCATAAGATGTTTATAATAGCTAGAAGTATTTTGTCAGCTTGTTGCTAGATCTATATTGCCTAGAAACACATCCTTATGGCGGTATGTTCTTCCACATATATAAAGATTAAAATAGCAACATGCTCTGTGTCGCAAAGGTGATTATTTATTTGTTCATTTTTTTCTAAAGAATATTGTCCTTGAATTGGCAATCCTAGTGGCCCACAAAATCCATTTATGTGTAAATTAAGTTAACATGATCAGAAAAAAACATTAAATTTGAACTTTATATTTGTGAAAGTGATATTTTACATACTTATGTAAGATTTCCCCCGCTCCATTTTAACGAGTCGGACACAGTGAGTACAACGACGTCACAGTATGACCATTGTGAGGTCAGCCTATCCTCATGGTTGACTCAGCACTTGAGGGTCATATGAATAAAAACGATAGACTATTTTGATGGGTATGAGGTAAGGGTATGGTGTCATAGTGAACTTGCAGTGATTAAAATCAAAATTGTCTAAAGAAAATGAAATAGAACATCACTTTACTCGGGGTGTTGCTTAGATTCTCAGTGACATGTCAGCTTGAAGAAAGGTCAATATTGAAAAAAATATTTTAGGTTAACCTTGTGATGTGTTCATCTACATGTGAATGATTCAAATAACAATATCTTCTATGTCGGCAAGGTGATTGTTTATTTGCTAGAGGTTTTAAAGAATATTGTTCTTAATCGAAAATCATAGTGGCCTAAAAAGTACATTTAGGTGTGAATTAAGTTAACATAATAAAAAAACATTAAATTTGAACTTTAAAGCGATATTTTACATACTTATATAATATTGCTCCCGCTCCATTTAAATGAGTTGGACACAGTGAGTACAACTATGTCACTGTATGATCATTGTGAGGTCAGCCTATTCGCATGGTGAACTCAGCACTTGAGGGTCATGTGATTTAAAATGTAGCTAATTATTTTGATGGATATGAGGTAAGGGTATGGTGTCATAGTGAGCTTGTATCGATTAAAATCAAAATTTCTAACAAGAAATGTGATATGGAACATCACTTAAATCGGGTGTTCTTTTGATTTTCAGAGCAGTTTTGTCAGCTTAATGATAGGTCAATATTGAGAAAAATATTTTTATGAATATCTAGAGGTTGGCTCATTTACATGTGTATGATTCAAATAACAACATCTTCTATTTCGCAAAGGTGGTTGTTTATTTGTTGATAGCTTAAAAGAATATTCTCCTTGAATTTTAAATCATAGTGGCCCACAAAGCACATTAATGTGTAGTTTGAATTGACATGATAAAAAACCTTGAGTTTGAACCTTAAAGTGATATTTTACATACTGATGTAAGAAAGCTCCCGCTCCATCTCAATAAGTTGGATACAGTGGGTACAACAACGCCATTGTATGATCGCTGTGGGGTCAGATTTTCCTCACCTTATGGTCGACCCAGCACGTGAGGTTTATGTGACTTAAAACTATTTTGGTGAATATCAGGTCAGGGTACGGTGTCTAAGTGAGCATGCTACATTATATATAAGTGTCGTGATGTTTTATGAGCTTAGTGTTGACTCATGTTGTGATATAAAATTAGTTTTAAACGTAGCCGAGGGTTTAGGTGATTGTGCAATTTTCTTCATATATTTCGATATATCGAATAAATGTTGTCGTGGGACAAATTATGTGTGTAAATGTATTTTAGGTTTATATAGCCTGATTTCAACGTGTATTTTTGAGAAACAGACCAGATTCTTAAAGCTCAAATAACGAATAAACCGAGCTTTTCTAAATAAAGAATTCTTAAAGCTCAAATAACGAATAAACCAGGCTTTTCTTAATAAAGAATTGAGTGTTAAAAAATGAATAGTATATTAATGTTTGAATAAATTTCGAACATATTTTTTCATTCGAACGTGGATTTATTTTGTTATGTGCGATTATTTTTGTTATGACTATTATTGCAACACTGATATTGCAAAAAAAACTCCTCCCTGTTATAAGATTTATTCCGGGCGGTGTGACATTAATGGAAGGGGTATTGCTGGGTCCTGGTCGACTATTGGGGTTTGAGTTGGAGGGCCCTGGGGTAAAAAAAATCCGACATTTTTTTTTTAATTTTGAAGTCACTATAAGATTTTTTCTGTGTCAAACATAATCATACTATTAAGGGAGACTTTCAAATCTAATACCCAAAATATATTTAAATACAAATTTTAAGAATATGTTAATCATGAATACTATGGAAATGTTCTTTTTTTGTCAAAATAAGAGTTTTTAATTCACGTTATAAATAAGTTAGATGTGCTCATCTTTTTGACTTAAAGAAATATAAACGCCTATAATGCACATGATGAAAGCTAATGTTTTAAATTAAAGTTTTTATAGTACTTCAGTTTTATCGAGGTATCTCGGTTTGTTCATTTTTCGAAGCAGTTGTTTAAAATCAACCTAATTGCCATTCAATTAATAATAACTATTGTGCTTCAAAATAATGCTTCAAAAAATAATACAATGATATTATGTGGTAAATACACAGATAATATATTCGTACTATAGGCAAAATTGGTACGGTTTTCACTCCATATCTTCAGAATTCATCTGGTTTATTGAGTTTGACATAAAACAAAACCGGGTGCTATAAAAAAACGTGTGCCTTTTTTTGCATTGTTTTGTTCACTTTCTTGTATCATTATTAATCAAGTTTGTCATTATCTGCCAATAATGAAATTATATCATTAATTGTTATAATCAGTTTAGTTTTTCTTTCATATAATTAAACTGGTATTCTTAATGTTTTAGGGAAGTTGTATTGCACAGTACCACGGGCGTGCAAATTTGCAAAATAAATTTTACAATAATCGGTTGGTAACCACCAAAATTATAGAAAAAAAGATAGATAAAATAAGAATAGCTACATCGAATTTGAACCGACAGCAATAAATAAGAATATAGTTGATATTGAATATTTTTGATATTTATGTGCCATTTCATTATACAAAAAATATTGAATAGCGAAAAAGATGTCCATGCACGTCGTATTATAGCGAGATATACCCCCTTTATAATAGTGCTCTTATAGTCCCCTTTATTTATTGCTATAGCAATCTTATTTCCCCTTCACCCCTTTCCATATTAATTTTGATAAACCCTTACCATATTATTCCTGTATTTAGTCAATTTGAATTGCTCTTCATTATAAAAGAAATAATTAATGATAAAATAAGACTGAGTATATCTCCTCAGGTTCAGAAAAAAAACTTTTACTTCAATTAAAATAGTTTTTTACTATGTCATAGTTAAAAGTGATTGTATCAAAATTATTAAGCATGAAATAATAAGATGTACTGCATATTCCATGCGCTATTGATACTCGTAAACAAATGACATCAGTTTATGTGTTAATAAGCACAAACAGTCAATATATAACATTTTGTATGGACTAAATTACAGGTTTCGCTTTTTAAACGGGATCATTTAAACCCGCATTATTACTCCAACATGAGTCAATAACATGATATATTGTTTATTTGATAATATAATCATTTCTCTCCTATTTATTGTTTTAAAACACATAAACATACATAAGAATACACTGCTTTGCAACACATCATATAGCTCAATGATCCGCTAACCAGCATATCTCCCAGAATCGCCAGCTTTTTGAGCCTCCCATTATCCGCCTTTAGTTGTGATGCAAAGCTTTAAAAAGCGCTATTTCTTAAAAATACATATTTTTTTTGGTTTGGCTGTTTATTTCAGACTACTATGTCCATATACAAAATGGTAATAGTATACATGTTTGAACAAATAACAAGTCCTATATAATATATTAAAGGTTAAAACTCGACTTCACATATATAAATTAATTAATATATACAACTACTCTGTATTTCGACTAGGAATAACGTATACATATTTATGCCACAATTTGATCAACTTCGAATATTTCATTAAATCTCTATCTGTAATACACTTAATCTTCTCATTTTCTGATACATATATTCTTTTCATTATACTATTGATATAGTTTCTTATTACACAATTGACAACGTTTATTGTTTTATCACATATTTCCTCACTTATACTACACAAGTATCTAATATTGAAAAAGTTTTGGAAAATATTATTATACGTGTAGTGATTTTGGCCACTACAAAACCCAAGTCGCTGTCCCCGTAATTGTGTACAAAATGTCAGTTGTTGCTGACAAATAAAATATGTCAAATACCTTAAATAGTTTACGATAGAGTTCCTTTGTCACACTGGCCCGGGCCTTGCTCGGAGGTAGATGTGTCCTGTTCGGTGCCTAATATGGAACTGAGGGATTCGCGCCTTCTCAGGGAGACGGCGGGAGGAAAGGGATATTAGCAAGGTTATTGGAAGCAAGTGATCAATACCCAAAAAATCACCACACTCGACCCCGTTATTTTTTTAGGAACAGTTAATAAAAGGGAAATGAATAGTCAAATGACAAATAAACTATAGACCATTTCGTGATTTCTCATTGAAATGATTGGAGCTGTTAGACCAAGCAAGGCAGAATGAATATCACATATGACTTTCAATGATTTCTCATTAAAAAGTCAAGAAGATACAGACAAAACATTAGTAAAGTATATTAGTTAATAGCTTTGAGTTACACGACAAACAATTAGACCAAATATCAAAAGGCTGCCACACATGATTTCGCATTATGAAACAAGCCTTTGAAACATGATATATGAGAAATGATAAACCACTATACAAATATATACATCCTTCTTCGATCGCTCGTTAGAAGTCCTTTTGAAAATAATCTTACTCGTGATCAGAAATAGAGGCCCAGGTTGAACTACCCTGCTCCGAATTGCAAAGACCTAGGTTTTTGTAGGCCCGTACCCAAAAGTGCTAAGATCCGAGAAACACAACGTGCGAGCCAGATTTAATTCGCATGTAATGCAGTGTTTTTAACTCGTATTTGAATTGACCGCAGGTTTTTAGAGTCATGGTCCGGAAATTTCGAAAGGGTGCATTAGTACTCGATTTTATTCGACCGAAAGGACTGGGGCCTGGCTCAGCTCCGGGTTTTTTAAGTTTAATTGGTGGGTGCTCGTTTGGCATATA
>LQRL01187288.1:1245-15604 GCA_001703475.1 Hydroides elegans
TTCGTTTTTGGAAGAAACCGCCGCATTTCCAGCCTTTGCCTGGCTACATACAAATAAATTTAAATTAAATTAAAAAAAATGATATTATTTATAGGATAAGTACGAGGTCAGTCCAATAATGGACAATCATGTTTTTTTATTAATGGAGTTGACCGAGTTTTTTTAGCCAACTTAGTTATTTGTCCATTATTAAAAATAATGGATCATGGATACAATTGGAATGTAAATTAATATTAATAATAGCACCTTTTCTGTCCATAGTTTGAGCGCATTGCCATGTGTTTGCTCCTCAATCGACAGCTGCTTCGCTTTCTCATCTAGAGCCAACTTAACGTCCTCTAACGCTAGATCTCGTTCTTTTATCGTTGTCGCGAGATCTTGTTCGCGCTTCTCGTACTCGGCGAGACTTGCCACGTGGCGCGAGACGAGGACGGTGGATTCAGCGATATGATACCGATAGGTTTTAAAAGAAACCCGCGAGCCTTATCCTGACCGAATTCAAATCATATTATAATATAAACAATATTAAATAGTACCTTTTCTGTCCACAGTTTGAGCGCATTGCCATGTGTTTGTTCCTCAATCGACAACTGCTTGGCTTTCTCATCCAGAGCCGCTTTCACGTCTTCTAACGCCAAATCTCGTTCCTTTATTATGATCGCGAGATCTTGTTCGCGCTTCTCGTGCGCGGCGAGACTTGCCACGTGGCGCGAGACGAGATCGGTGGATTCGGCGAGACGCTCCTGCAGGCTCTGTGGAAACAAACAAGATTTTGGATCGAGGTCGAGAGAAGCGTCGGGAAATTAAGTCGAAACCAACTCGGAACCGGTATAGGTTTTGGTGCATCAGCAGCATGAATATATTTGGAACCTAAAAGGAAAAGTTAAAGACAAGGAAAATAAACAATTTATTGTAAATGTATTGCACAAATTTAATAGTATTATAATAAATATTCAGTTCTACAGGTGAATAACGAAATAGATTTTATTGGAGCAAATACAAATAAATTGCACAATTTTATAGGTCAAAGAAACACAGCTATTCAATATATGTTCAATCTGCTACTGTTTGAAACTACTGTTAAAAATACGGACGCAATGACAGCATAAAGCAAAATCATGAAGATCACTTGAGTTACAATCTTATGAGATTACCTTAATTTCAGCTTGAAAAGACTGGGTGCGTTCCTCCATCCTTTTCTTTTCAGCAGAGTTCTAACAGAAAAAGAGTTGAGTTATGTGGTACCCTCTAGGCTCTTTGTTTTTTTTATAAATATAGTTTGCACGACAAGGTTCTGTTGTATGCCCAATGATACACAAAACGAATTTCTAGATTAATTTACCAAATATCTTTATTTTAAAATATTGTATGGCCTCGGAAAGAAAAAAGTACATTTATAACTAATATATCTCGTACATTTTTTAATAAAACATACGTCATTCACGTGCTTCTGTTGCTTATCAATCGTTTCTTGCTTACAGGGTGACCACACTTTTTGCATTTTCATTTTTCAGGTTTTTTCAGGTGATTTTTCATGACTTTTTAGGGTATATTATAGGCCATTAACCCTGAAATTAACGTTCATTAAGGGATATTTATCATACAAATTCAAACAAAGCCATTTATTTTATTATCATTTATGCTTTTCAATATGATTTTACATGATTTGTTATTAGTTTCACTGAGTCGAGCGCCGAAGGCGCGAGCAAAAATTTAAAGTTAATATCGAGGTTAATAAATAGCCATTAATTGTGAGATTCATAACAAGGGATATTCTATGTGTACGAGTGCAATGAGGTACTGATGAAACACGAGAAGGACCAAACTACTTCCAAAAAGCGGGGAGGTATTGGTTTTTACTTAACCCTATTTTTTTTTTCGATGTTTGCCATGCGAATAATTGCGAATCGCGATAAGACAAATTTACTCATTTCGATTATTCTTTTGATTAAATATATAATCTAGATTTCTATTTTTTATAAGTGCAAAAGTCTTGGCCCCTAAAAGTTAATACAAGTAACTAATCCTAATTCAAAAATATATTGTTACTTATCAAAATGCTCGGTTTACAAAATTGTCACATTTATCAAAAGGCACAACCAACATGTCGATGATGTGTGTAGGTTTTCTTATTGGGCAAAAACCCAAGGGTTTTGAAAGTTACCTATACAAGAAAATTATGATGGACGGATAGATGGACACTCCAACTTTTAGTCTATATTGCTTTGTTTGGGCCCAAATATACACTGTTCTTTTGTTAATCGTAGCTCACAAGAGAAAAGTAAGATTAAACAAAATGACATTCGCATGATCGAGAACAAAAGAATACAGCCCTGTCAATTCAAAGAAGCGAGCGCCGAAGGCGCGAGCGATTTTGTTTACCGGGAATGAAGAAAAAAATAATATATGTGAATCTGGGAGAACACTTTTTTTGAATAATTTGAAGATAATTTTTAATTTCAATTTCGTTTTTCATGACTTTTCAGGTTTTTGCAGGTTTTTTTCAGGTATTTTTATAGTTTTTCATGACTTTTCATGACCAAGACGATTTTTCAGGTTTTTTCAGGTGCGTGGTCACCCTGAAATTGCTTATTTAGCCGCAGCGCCTGCAGCTGATTCGGAAAAACAACTTCATAGAGTCTATGCACGCAATTAAATATGCAACCCTCCCACACCTACTCACAAGGCACAACAATACATACGTTATACAGTTGTTTTTGTAGCCCCTCTATAATGTTTTCCTTGTTCAGCTGTAGAGTCTGCAGCTGTTGTGGAAACGCAGCGACGCATGCGCGCGATTTCACCAATTCCTCACGCAAATGCGCGTTTTGCGTTCGCGATGCATTCAGTTGACAGGTGGCGTGCGCGTTCATGTATTCGAGTTTGTCTTGCAGGGTCTTCATGACGTGCACTAGGTAATCAGAGATAGGAACATGATTGCAGGGATAGCATGTTTTATGTAGATATTTAAAATGTCACCTCAAAATAATACGTCTATAGACCCATAACCGAAAGGTTGTGCCTAAAAACATAATGAAAGTACAAAATATGTACATTTATTTTGTCAAAAAAATAAGGTGAATATCACCCAAAAGACTTTTCTACACGAAAGAACTTGTGTTTGATGGTATCGATGCCAATTCATTTTTTACAGATATCTCATTCAGTTGTTCCGAGTTTGAAAATTTATTCTTTTTTTTTTCTTCTGAAAAAAAGAAGAAATATTCTTGTTTTAATTGAAACATCACAAACCTTGACCATTCAGCTGGTCATGCACTGCTTCCAGCTGCGCAAAGCGCTTCGCCAGCTGCTTGACATGCGCAGACAACGTTGTCATGCGCGCACTGCACGGTTATACATCTACAGATAGGTTTCCTTGCAAATTCAACATACCTTGACCATTCAGCTGTTCATGCACCGCTTCCAGCTGCGCAAATCGCTTCGCCAGCTGCTTGACATGCGCAGACAGTGTGGCCATGCGCGCACTGCTACTGGTCACCGCCTCAGACTGAAGGCTCAGCTGCCCTGTCTGCTCTTTCAGCTGTTTCTCGCAGCTGAACTTTTTCAGCTGTTTAAATTGCATGAATGTTTTATGCGGTTCAGAGCATATTATTAAAGCTGTTTGATTTTCCGAATCTATTTTTTGCAGCAAAACTTTTTAAGTTATTTCAACGCATATTTTTTTTTATAAATTTTTTACAGCTTAAAACATTTTTTAGCGTTAAGAGCATAAATCTTTCAGGTATTTAAAGTATATTTAGATGTTTGAGGTATTTCAAGCATAATAATCAGTTGTGTAAAGCATAACGTTTTCAGTATTATATTTTACTCTATTAAACAAGGTTCAGGTCATACTTGCAAAGTCCTTATCTCATCCATGAGTTTGTTCACTTCTTTTTCCATTGCGCCTCTGCTACACTTAAGCTTCTCCTATAATCAAAAGAGGCCCACTAAAAACGGTGAACTCAAATTCGCGGATATGCTGAAGCAAATCGAATTCCCAATAATGATGTCATACTGTATGCAATACCCGGCAATGCCACACTTAAAAGTTAAAACACATTTTCTTTTCTTTTTTTTCCAAAGGACCATTGATTTCGATATTCTCATTTATAAGTTTAAGACATATTGCTGTACGAACAGTTCCTGTCAGTGCGATTCACAAAGATTGATAATTGAAGGCATATTTTATTTTATTATTTTGTAACCATAAATTGATTTCTTATTATTGACGTGAATCCATACATACATTTTCGGTTTGCACTCGCTTCTCCCGTTCTTCATTTTGCTTGCGCACGTTCGCCAAATCACGATCCCTTTCCTCTCGCACTTTGGCCAGTTCCTTGGCAACCGCTTCCTGTTTCCATGGTTATCACATGTTTATATATAAAAGGTAATTAGAAACGCATGATAAATTGATTTCTTTGAAATTTATCATTATGCATATGAAATTGAAGAACAAAATCTGAACGAACTATATTTGGATTTGCAATGGAGATACAGTTTTACCTCTTAGCGCTTGTTCACACGGGAAGCGACGAAACGCGACAGGCGGCAATTTACTAATTTGTTCTTTATAGGACTTATTCATCTTTTTAGAATCGCTCTTGAAAATGTGTTCACATGGCAAGCGACAAGCTCAGAACGACAAATGATTGACTTAGACAAGTTGAATTGTTATTTCTTGCCGCAATTGGCGGCGCAAAAACGCAAGGGGTGATTTCGCACCGCCTCCTCGCGTTTGTAGAGATCATTTAATGAAATTAAACAATCTTAAGAATCGTCAGCTGTCGCTTCCCATGTGAACACCTCCATTTCCGAGCCTAAAACGCGTGTCGCTTACCGTGTGAACAACCCCTTACCTCTACATTTTCAAATAGACATATCGCTGTAAAAAAAATTGTGTTCTTCTTGTATTTGTATTCTTCTTTCTTCATACTTACATGTTTTGACCTCATTGAGTGTTTTTCTGTGATGAGCCTTTCCAATTTCTCCTCAGTCTCAATGTCCATTGCCTATTAATGACAGGTTATACACAGGAAAAATAAGTTGTACTGTAACATATTTCTATCTTTGGTTAATTTTCAGCCATGTCTTATTTTCAATTTCGATAAGACTATGTGAACCATCGGCCATATTCGTTACCAAAAAATGATATTTTCGAAAACGGAATAAATTCGATTTTTTAAAACTTTATTATATCACCTTGTAATAAAATAAAAATCAAGTGATTCCCTTGTTCTTAACTTATAGAAACGTGATAAATTGAGGACCCACCCTAAATTTGTATATATATCTTTCTTATCGTTTGTCACTTTGTATATATATCTTTCTTATCGTTTGTCATATTTGTTTGAGATACGCGAAAACTGGAAGTTCAAGAGACTCGATGTTCGGTTCATTATAAAGCTATAGAGCAGTTGTATGTCGACCGGAAGTTAAATTTACTGACATATAAAAGATGTCGAAGATCTGGCATATATCGATTACATAGGTGATGTTTCAATTGAAAACTTAATCGAAGTTGATACATCCTTGACTGTCTAAATGACACTCGTGAATGTTTAATTATGAATGAAATTATCAAAATGCGAGCGCTTATGGCGCGAGCGACATTTGTTTAGCAATTGATCGCGAAATCCATTTAAATGATATGAAAATTAAGAAAATCGAACAGAAGGGAACCAATGAAAACTTTAATGATAAGTATACTTCTTGTAATGAAAAACAGAACAAACTGTAAATCATTAGATTATACAATACAAGGAAGTATTTGTGAAACACGAACAGGCCCCAACCGCCCCCAAACTCGAAGGGGTATGGGTTTTAAAATATATTTTCTATGAAAACCGCTATTTTTGGCCAATTTGACAACTTCCGGTCGGGTGTTTTTAGACCGAAATGGTCAAAAGGCACATCTACGGACCAAGACCTTTCATTTGAGCCTATAACCAAGTCTCTATGACCTTCCGTTCAAAAGTTCTAGCCCGTACAAGCTCAAATCTTGGAAAATCGCTATTCTGGACTATTTTGGCCAATTTGACCACTTTCGGTGGGGTGTTTTTGACCGAAACGGTCAAAAGGCACATCTACGGACCAAGACATTTCATTTGAGCCTGTAACCAAATCTCTATGACCTTCCGTTCAAAAGTTCTAGCCCGTACAAGCTCAAGTCTCAAAAAACCGCTATTTTGGGCTATTTTGGCCAATTTGACCACTTCCGGTGGGGTGTTTTTGACCGAAATGGTCAAAAGGCATATCTACGGACCAAGACCTTTCATTTGAGCCTATAATCAAGTCTCTATGACATTCTGTTCAAAAGTTCTAGCCCGTACAAGCTTAAGTCTTGAAAACCCGCTATTTTGGGCTATTTTGGCCAATTTGACCATTTCCGGTGGGGTGTTTTGACCGAAATGGTCAAAAGGCACATCTACGGGCCAAGACCTTTCATTTGAGCCTATAACCAAGTCACTTTGACCTTCCGTTCAAAAGTTCTAGCCCGTACAAGCTCGAGTCTTGAAAAACCGCTATTTTGGGCTATTTTGGCCAATTTGACAACTTCCGGTGGGGTGTTTTTGACCGAAATGGTCAAAAGGCACATCTACGGACAAAGATCTTTCATTTAAGCCTATAACCAAGTCTCTATGACCTTCCGTTCAAAAGTTCTAGACCGTACAAGCTCGAGTCTTGAAAAACCGCTATTTTGGGCTATTTTGGTCAATTTGACCACTTCCGGTGGGGTGTGTTTGACCGAAATGGTCAAAAGGCACATCTACGGACCAAGACCTTTCATTTGAGCCTATAACCAAGTCTCTATGACCTTCCGTTCAAAAGTTCTAGCCCGTACAAGAAAGCAATGACAGACGGACAGACGGACGGACGGATAGACGGCCGGACGGACACCCCAACTCTATAGGCCCCCAACTTTGGGGTTGGGGCCTAAAAATGCAACGTGTATTCAGAGCAACTTAGATAATTAGAGGATGGTTGCTCAAAGTGAATATCACATATATGAAAAATCGAGCACCGAAGGCAAGAGCGAAAATCAGAAGCCAAATGTTAGGTCAAATAACGAATCCCACTAGAGAAAAAAAATGTTGAAGTGAGCAAAAAGGTTAGTCGCACGTCGGGCGGCTAACTCTAAAAAAATAGTCGCCCGACTCAAATTAAGTCGCATACGCAACCGTGCGACTGCTAAGGTAAAGTCTCGATATTATCATTGTTTAGTTTCAAATGTATTTGATTATTTTGCGGAAACTGTGCCGGTCATAATGACCGGCACTTTCCGCATTTCTGCCGGTCATTTCGAATTTCAGCCGGACAATGACCGGATGACTGGCGACTTTGCCCATCACTGTGGTTCTGTATTGAAAAAGTGCTTTGACTTATTTATTCGGTATTTAATATACCAATCACGTTGTTTTAGCGGGCGTTAATGATATTTGAGGCCCGATGTTTTCATTTGAAGCCCGCATTTTATCATTTGAAGCCCGCTACATACATTTGAGGCCCGAGCTTGCGAGGGACTCAAATGTTATGTGAGGGATTCAAATGATAAAAAAGGGCTTCAAATGAAAACTGAGGGACTCAAATTTCATTAACGCCCGCTAAAACAATGTGATTACTATTATTATTGATTTAAGAGGCACACACATTTGTCCACTTAAACTTCATATACACGCTATTTTCTTTTAAAATGAATTGTACCAACTTTAAATTGACAATGTTTGTACAATTGTATTAATGTTGCATTTCTTAAAAAAATATTCGCGAAAAAAAAAACAATGAATCTTACTTATGAACAAAATAACTAAGATATCTTATGAATTACTCGGTGACTACTTTTTCTCAATTGCTATGAGACTTGAGCACAATCATACTCATGCTAATATCGATTTTCCTTATACGAAAACTCCATGGCATCTCATTAGCATATTGCATTGTTTTACCAATTATTGATTTTAAAAATAAAGCTGTTAATTTAAAGCACCTATACAACATCATTCCTATGGCCTAGTGGTTAAGGTGCGTGACAGACAGCGAAGTTAAATGTTTTGCAACCCAGGTTCGAATCCCATCGATGTCCCTTCTAAATTTTAGATTCGTTTTATGTATTTTGCCACTTATTCTTCAACTTGTTTGTACAATTGTATTAATGTTGCATTTCTTTAAAAAACATTCGCGAAAAAATTATGAATCTTACTTATGAACAAAATATGTAAGGTATCTGATGAATTACTCGGTGACTACTATTTCTCAATTGCTATTAGACTTGAGCACAATCATACTCATTCTAATATCGATTTTCCTTATACGGAAATTCAATGGCATCTCATTAGCATATAGCATTGTTTTACCAATTATTGATTTTTAAATTATAACTGTTATTTAAAAGCACCAATTCAACAGCATCCCTATGGCCTAGTGGTTAAGGTGCGTGACAGTGAAGTTTAACGTTTTGCAACCCAGGTTCGAAACCCATCGATGTCCCTTCTAAACTTTAGATTTTTTTGTGTATTTTGCCACTTATTCTTCAACTTAAAATAGCCATCTTTAATGTAACAGTTAATGTTTGTCGAATATTAAATAATAACAAAATGAAACGCCGTTTCAAATGAAAATTATAGCATTTATGGGGAAAACATAATATTTGAAACAAGCAAGCGGGCCGTTTTCATTTGAAACCCAATTTAGCGGGCTCAAATGTAACTTTCGGCCCGCTGTTTTCATTTGAGGCCCGCAAACCATTAAAAATTGCCCTGTAAAACAGTGTTAATATACCACAGTGCCTCGCAAATCGATAATAATTGACATTATTGAGCAGATATTTTGCTTCAATATATATCTAATGAACCATATAAAATCATCCTTTATACCACTTTCTTGCCATGTTATGTATAAGACCCCTAAGAATGCCATCAAATTCAATACATGTTTTTGATGGTCGATAAATATGTGAAAATATTAAGTTGAAAAATATTTAATATCTGTTTTCAACGCGTAAAAGAATGAACTTTCAAATTAATTAATAGATAAACACTATTTGAAAGATTTATTTTTAACCACTTGATACTATACTTCCGGAGCACTGTTCCTATATAAGGTGCACATAGTCCTTTACGTCAGAATTAACAACAAAGGTATAACTTGGTGCTTGTCTCCTTAAAAATCAAATTATGTTTTAAAAGAAACCAAAACAACAATAAACAGGGCTTTTAACTCACTGGGGCCCAGGGGCCATTGGCCCCCGGATTTTCAAAATGGTCCCCCGGTTTTTGAGGTCGGGGGCCAAAAGGGCCCCTCATTTTTCGAACCTCCTACATATAAATGTACATGTTCGGGCCCCCGGACTTTGGTCTGGACCCCTACGTTTTAAAGAGCGGGGGCCCGAAAGGCCCCCGCGAAAAATATCGAGTTTCGAGCACTGAATCAATATCAAATATAACATACACTGCTTCATTTTCTCCCTTTTTTCTTATATGCTCTTATTCCTATATAGAATTGACACTCACCCGTCTTATTCGTAGCTCCTCGACCACTTGCATGAAGTGATTTCTGAAGCACGATGTCGATGCATTTTCGTCCAGCTCCTCAGTCTTGTCCTCATCCATGGTTGATGTATTTCTAATCACTGCAACATACTATCGACCATGTTTCTGTTCTTGTCATGGTCACCGTGTAAGGGCTTGATTATTGTCTGGAATCGCTCATACGTGACAAGCATTATCTATTGTACCTATTAATTCAGAGGATTATATAAGGCTCATAGTATAGATTGCATACGTTATATTCGATGTTTAATTGAGGTGTTTTTGTGTAAATTGTCAGATCTTGCATTATCGCTCACTGTCACCATATTCCATTATTCACATATCAAATTATTAAGAAATATACCGGATTTTTCTAACGAATTAATCAACTTGCATTATCATAATGCGATTCTAAGATATACAGCATATTTATCCGAGAAAAACTCAACTTCCGTGAACTTTTATCAAAGCGCGTAAACAACAACTGGATTAGACTGGTCCCCATCCCTTATATCAAAGATATATAGGGACTGGTATCATCCACCATTTTGTTTTTTATTTGAATGCCAGTTTATTGACATGCTACATGAGTCACGTGATTTTGGGGGTGTGTCTCTAAGAGCCAATCAATTAATTCGTTACAAAAAAAGCTATCCCATACGCCACCGGGTGATACCATACACTATTAACGAAGTGCTTAGTGTAGGGGGACCATTCTACAACTGGATCCCATACTCATTACCACCATCACGAATATTATAAATATTTTACAAACGACCGATGAATATGATATATCAAGATCGGAAATTTGGAGATAAAACAGATAACAAATAATATATTCATAACCAGAAAATAATATATTTCAATAAAATATAAGCATAAATGGAAGCAGGAATTAGAAACACAGATAAAGGAAATTCTTAATTGGTGCTACCAGCAGAAAATTTCAACAAGAATTTATAATTGTTTAAACCTTTAAGAATTTTCTTTAAGTTGAGTTTATTTCGTTTAGATATATCCTACTGGACACACTTTATTAAAATGATCTGCCCGGAATCATTAAATAGTTTCAATTCTGTAAAAATGCAAGCAAGAACAGCGAGGAGAATGAATAATTAACTAACTTAATCGCTTGGTCCACATGTTATAATGTTATTGATCACTACGCGGAGCGTGGTATCCGAGCGACCATTGTGTCGACGCTTGCTCAGTCGCTGTGGGCTCATTTGCCAAACGAGTTCGGACTCAATAGTATTCGAGTGGGTATTCCATTTCATATCTCTTACCTCGTCATACCCGGTAGAGTACACATTTACTAGTGTACGTTTCAATGTACTGTTTTTTTTTTCAATTAATTGTTCATTAGCATGAAGCTCATACTTATAAAGTGTATTACTTTAATCATTTATTTAATTCAACATTGAAAGTTGTAGATACTAAGGATACAAATGTGCATTACTTTTGTTGACAGGCCTACTATATTCTATATCAAATATAATGAAATTATATTGAATATTGCAAAGTTGTTGCTGAGAATTTGTTGTACATCATGTCAATTTTAGGTCGGATTTAGTTGGGCGTATGACAAAAAAAAACTCAAATCTGCACTTTGAACTCCGGCGGATATTTTTTATTATATCACAAATGATGGAAAACCGCGACCAGGATCTATACCGCATATGTAGTTTAAATGTGTGATTTTTTTACGGGACTCGTTTCACTGTGTTCGTTTTGCCCTTGATTCGTACATCACATATGATTACAGAATACAATGAGCTAGATTATATGTTATATTGACGTTACTGAAACATTATGAACATACCGAAGTGAAATTGTATATATCCTGGTTGATGGGACGTCTTGCATAGCAAACCATTTTCAGCGATGCTCAAACATCTCAAAGAGAAATTACGGCCTGTCGCACTTTCCCGATAACATTGAATCGCTCAATTATTGATCCCACGAAAGATTTTCACATGACCACAGGAAATAATTCAATTCAATTTATTCAATAAATCTTTTAAAGCATTGTTCTCAATATCTAACTCAACAATCAACAAATATATGTAGATTTGAATTAATTGTTCGGAGATATAACAACTCCAGCTATAACAAATATCTAACTGAATGAGTTTTACTATAGCCTTAAAACTTGGTACCTGTAAAGAATTTATCTGGATAAAGCTTTTACTCCTAAACAAGTTATATTATAAAAGTATATGTAAATATGTTTAAAGGAAGATGAATCAAAAAGGGTGATAAACATGTAAAAACCAAGCTCATGAATGCTTGCAGAATTTTATTCAATAAAGCTATATTATAATCTGGTCAATATAGAAAAGACATAATTTATATGCAAGTTTTAAAACACGCATTTTACTTATTACTTCAATCTTAATGTGCTAGTGAATATTTCTATTTCATCTCGAATAATTTTTTACGAGTATAGATTTTAAATAATTTTAAATATAAATAAAGGATAGCATTGATGGTACTGTAGGTTTTCTTAAGACTATGGACCATACATCCGTCGCAGATTTCTATGCTGGGAAGAAAATACTTTTGACTGGAGCCACGGGTGAATATAGATATGTTTTCATTTAGTTGGGTTTTTGATTTTATGACATTAAAAATATTCATTTTACTCATGAAAATATGTAATGAATACTCTATATTTATACTCTATAAACTTGTAAATAGTGTTTTTGAAATTGAGCATGAAAATGAAATATTGGAGCCGTTTTTAATTATATTTCAATAATTGAATATAAAGGGTTTATTGGTAAGCTGTTCATAGAAAAAGTGCTTCGTTCGTGCCCGGATGTTGAAGGCATCTACTGTCTGGTTCGGGAAAAGAAAGGAAAATCGCCCCAAGAGCGCATGCACGAAATATGCCAGGGTCAGGTATGAAGCAAACAAGAGTAAACAAAACATTGGCATTGACAAATATTCATCATATTTATCATCAATTTGCTTTAAATATTGATCGAGCGCCTTATCTAACCAGAAAGCATACTATTGTCGATAATTAGAGCTGATCTTGGCATATAATGGATAGCAGAAGGCATGTGATCTGAGTGAAAAACGATAGTTGACAAAGCATATGTATGTAATGCATTTTTCATCAGTTTGCCATTATATATGGTATAGACTCTGTTATTTGTTATTTTTGAAACCCTTTAATGTAATACATTGAAACAAGACGTTCATCAAACACATGTATATATATTCTAATTGACTCGAACGTGATTTAATATTAAGGCATTCAAGATTTTGGCAGAAGAAAACGACGGTTTTGAAGACAAAATCCATGTGATTCCTGGAGATATTCTGGGCGGCGAGTACCTTGGAATGTATCAAAGCGACAGAATGTTTCTGTATGAAAACATTGACATCTTTGTTCATGCTGCGGCTGATATTTCATTCAATCTCACTTTGAAGTAAGAAACTCTATACAATATGGTTTCGATTTATTGCCATAAGATGTATAGGGTATAGCAATTCAGTAAGTTTTGGAGCACACAAAAATGCATGTATAATATTTCCATAAAAGGCTGTTAAGAGAGAAGAACTTTTCGAAAGAATTCTTGCCTATTTTTGCCTATTAACAGCTACGTGAATATTTAGATATATAAATTTATACGCTGCTACTCCAGTTTTCAGTAAGCAAACTTTGGTTGAAATAAACATTTTCAAAATCAAATAAATATCACGTGGCTGTGTTTTATTTAGCACAACGTTCAGTAGCTCTGTCGAAAATTATATTTATGTTTATAATTTACTTTAAATAATTTTGAAATCAATTAAAATCAGGCAAGCTACTGAGCGCAACCTACTCCCGATCAAAGCAATCGCCGATTTGGCGAAGAACATTAAACATTTGAAGGTTTTTGTTCATGTGTCGACCGCTTATGCCAATTGTGATAGGAAGGAAACCATTGAAGAGAAGATCTACCAACCTAGCATAGATCCACAGAGCTTGATGAAAATGGCCATGTAAGATTTTGCTTTATATAGGGCACATTAACAATCCTTGTGTTTCTGTGTTTGTGTATGTGTCCTTGTGTTAATGAGTATCAGGTAGAATTCTGTAAGAAAATTAGTATTTGCAAAATAAAAACATAGAAATTATGACATTCATGATTGATCGTCTATGGTTATTGTATCAAGCCATACTGAGAATGTAATAGCATGTTGTAGAAAGCATGTTGTAATATAGCTAGATGTCAATTGTCACTGGTTGTGGCGCTTTTGGTTATCTAGACCCATGATGTAATCGATAAGCAGACATAAAATAAGCGGGAAACATAATCAACAATGTATTGCGAGTCCATTTCGACCGAGCCGATTTTTTTTTGTAAATTGAGCACCCTGATGCACTTGTAATGTTCAGTTATTCACTCGTCAGGTGCTTCGATGAAGATACAATATATGAATTCCACTCAAAGCCACTCGGAAATCACCCGAATACTAACACACTGACAAAGCAACTCTCGGAGCATTTACTCATACAAGAAGCCAAGAATCTACCTTTGGTGATTGTCAGACCATCGATAACCAGTAGGGTTTATTTCATACTCTTTTTTTTATAGATTATATCCTTATTAAACATACATGTAATGGGGATGGCGGGAAGGGGGTCCCGAAGTTAGTGGTAAAGACTGAAGTAACTAGAAGGTCAGTGACCTTGGATCCCCCGTGAACTTTAACAATGCTTATATGCAGGATTGTCAGTTTTTACTAAAATTAACTTTGGAAATGACGAACTATTTTCGACAATTTTCAACCGATCAAGATGACACCATGACCAGACACGACTGCAGACCTTG
>LQRL01187289.1:9331-24655 GCA_001703475.1 Hydroides elegans
AAAGATAATGCGATGAAACCATTTCATTTTAAGCTATTTACCAATTCGCCCCCTCTTATCGGTGGAAGATTTTTTTTTTAAAATTTAGCTTACTTCAATTTTTAGTTTAATGTTATTATTCGTCGAATTGAGTACCTTTAGAGACAGTGTTGGCTGTAACATTTTTTTCAACGTCAACCACTGCCTTCGGTGTTATTAGAGGATACAGGATATTTGACCTCCGCTCTACTTTAAAATTGCTAATGTTGAGGCACAAAAATTGAGTTGCTGTATAGCGTCGGTAACCGTCTCTTTTCTTTGACTTTTAAAGCCCATTAGGGGTGTGACCACGTTGATCAAACTTACCGTCAAACCAAGCTTCAAACCAGTTAGGGCCTGGCCACACGGGAAGCTTCTTTCAGCTTTTTTTCCTAACAAACTTTTTCTCTTATATATTCTTTGCAGGACTTAAACATTTTTCAAAAAAAGCTTGTTGAAGCCGCAAGCGTTTTTATGGCCACACGGTAGGCTGTTTTATTTAAACAATATATAATTGCCAGTCAAACCAATGTCAAAAAAGGAAAACGCTCGACGATTTTTGTTGAAAAAGCGAGCCGCGTTTTCAAAAAAGCTCACGCTTTTAAAAACGCCCCACGCTTTTAAAAATGCACCAAGCTTTTTAAAACGCATAAAGACTTTTATTTTTTTCTGCTTCATGTCTCAGAAATTGAGCTGAGAATTAACAAGAATACCCAGCGATTCAATCAGTGAAATATCAGTTCTGCTGGAAATTCTTTCTTTATGACATTTAATAGAACAGAATCGATTGGAGCATTTCTTTTTATTTCATTTTAAGACATTAGGCCCGAAGTGTAAAATTATCAGCCTTAATAAACTTTGTGCCTGAATAATATTAAAAGTAGAAGAGACTCAGCAAAATATTCAGATGTTAGTGACTGCGGTTGAGAAAATGTTACCACCAACAGTGCTCAATTGGTCATGATGTAAGAAGTATATGTAAAACTATTTGGAACTCTCTTCCCTTACCAGTTATACCCAACGATTAATTCGGTGAAATATCTTTTCTGCTAGGAAATTTTAACACAATAGAACAAATATGAAAATTTATGTTTGTAT
This sequence comes from Hydroides elegans, assembly GCA_001703475.1. Classification (NCBI taxonomy): domain Eukaryota; kingdom Metazoa; phylum Annelida; class Polychaeta; order Sabellida; family Serpulidae; genus Hydroides; species Hydroides elegans. The sequence goes on from LQRL01187289.1 coordinate 10,448, forward strand.
TCAATTTCAAGAACTTTGGTCCAAATAATTATTTTCTTATACGAAATATACTGTGTAATGTACAAATTAGCTTTGAAAATATAAATATAAATAAATTATGTCTTAAATTAACTTAGAAATATATTGTTTGTCAATGTGTAGTCACTGTGTCGGTTATATAAATCTTCGGACGACCGGACCTTCAGACGACCGGGCCTTCGGACATCCGGACCTTCGGACATCCGGACCTTCGGACATCCGGACCTTCGGACATGTGAACAGTCACCGAATTTAAAGGCATCTCTAGAACAATAAAGCCTTGGGACATAATCGTAAACCAACACTTTCTCGAGGACATGACGAAAATCAATTTTGTCATGTCCACTCGAACGTGTTAGTTATCATATATATATACTATAACTATAGAACACATCATTAAGAACTAATTGCAATATCGTATATATGTCGTAGTCAATCTGTGAAAACCGCGTATGTTGACATTCGCTGATTTTTTCAGTCAATGTTAACATTCGCTGGTTCACTCAGCGAATGTCAACAATGCCTAAAATTTCCAGGCATTGTCAACATACGCTGAATTTTGCCTAAAAAAATTACACAAATTGACTGATATGATTTTCGATTAATAAGTTATTGCGATAGGCTAAATGTATAGTAAGCTTATTGAAATCAACACCATGAATAAGAATTAAATGTATTTTCATAGGGTAATGACCTGATACTAAAATAGATCAAAGATATAGTTCAAAATAATAAAGGCTAAATAATAGGATTAGTGTTATGAAATGTGATGCTTCGTTTGTGATAATTGTTTAACAGACCGAAGACAATGCTTTTGTGGTTTAATTAGATTTATCTTAAGGATCATTTATACGGATCTCTACAGTTGACGTCACTTATCTATGCAAATGAGTACATGTGCTGCAAAAAGCTCGCACTCTCCCAAGCATGTCAGCTATGCGGCATGTTGTCCATGTTTTATACCAAAGTATCCCAGTACTTTTTTCTCTTCTAAATAAAGTTAACATCATCAAATCATTTTGTTTGTATTGGATAATGCGAAAATGATATTCCTGTGGCGATCTTAAGGAATGAAAATATTAAAGAAACTGAAAAAAATCGAGCCTAAACGCTTGTTAGAATGAAGAGGTCTGCCTGTTTTTTTGGTGATAAAGAAACACTAGTTTAAAGGTAAAATTGAGTTTTAGCGTTGATTACATACAATTATCCTACCAAGTTCATCATCATTTAGTGGTAACATTAAATAAATTGAAATTTACCAAGTTCCTTAAACACTTATCATCTAACTAACATCATAACTGTAAGCGCACTTTTAGTACCGACATATAAAGAGATCCGACCTACGTATACATGTAGGCTACATGCGATCTTACACTCTGCTACATTCTTCAATACGTTACCGAAAAAAGAAAAAAAGGAAAGGAATAATATTTTTTTTAGGAAACTGTGAAATAAATCATTTTTGTGTAGAAACAATATTGAATGTGCATTTATATTTTGGTTTAAGGATAGAAACATTTATATCACAGGAATGTTATTGAAACATCAGTGTGTTTCGGATAACGGTTATTTATCACTGAATAAGGTTTCCGAACTACATGTACCTCCCTCCCCCACCCCTTTATTCATTTAACCACATTTACCCATCCCTCTATGCCTTCCCTCTATGTCAACCCTACCTTTTTATTTACAAAGTATCAAGAGTACCAAGTCCTTAGAAAATATATTAAAACGTTTTAGAAACCATGTAAAGTTTGATATATTCGTAATCTTACAACTTGCTCAGTTTTCCTTTCCTTTTTAAAATCACATTTGTTGGAGGTATGGGAGATAGAATGAAATATAAACTTTTCATATGATATTATATATTCATTGCCGAGAGTCTGGAGAAAGCAGCTTATGCACGCGGTGTGCTTTGCTAAAAATAGTAATTGTAGATATCCGTTATATTCGAATTGTAGTATGGACTAAACCCATGAGTCATAATGCTAGAATTTCAATTGCAATTATGGAATCGAATCGAACAACGTTTATATTGTGCATTAAAATGCCCTTTATGATAATCATATGTAAAAGACAGAGAAATAGGCAATTGCGGATTGATAAGCTTTATCACAAGGAGCAGGCATTGCTAGCACTATTCAAGACAAATAATTGGAATTATGTTAAAGAAAACCCCATATTTCACTATGCTTAATTTTCAATTGCAATCGAATCCAGAAACGCTTGTATTTATATATTTAAAGGTCTTTTATATTCACCTTACATAGTCCTATTATTGAGACTAAGTTGATCCCAAAGCATTACAATTCAATAATAATTAATCCATCAAAGTAAATGCGTGTTATTGCTTTGCGAACATAATTTATTCCTCGAATAGTATTTTAGTCAATCTCTGTAATTTTTCGGGGTAGATTTCAGCGTATGTTGACAATGCCTGGAAATTTTAGGCATTGTTGACAATCGCTGAGTGAACCAGCGTATGTTGACATTGACTGAAAAATTCAGCGAATGTCAACATACGCGGGGTTCACAGATTGACTACAACATATATATACCATATCATAACTCCGCATTATAACAGTAACAATCTATTGATTATCTACCAGAATAAAACCTATCGATCTCATGTACACTAAACACTTAAGAGCATATGCGACTATTAATTGTATCCTAAATTTAGACCATATTTGCAGAATACGTAGGAAAACGAAAGTAGCATTTTAGTTCAGGGTATTTCCTTATTGCGAATATGAACAATAGTATTCAGCAATGAAGTAACGACATTGAAACATTAATGAAATTGACATAAGAGACAATTTTATTATTTCAGATAAAGTTTTGAGGAATAATAATATGTTATGGTTAATTATATAATGAGGAATTGTCAATCGCATTTGCATTAAAGGCCAAAAGGTGTGTTGTTGAAAAATATGGATATATGAAATAAAATTGAATACATTTATGGTGGGTCACAATATAAATTACGGTATGGCCCCACCACTGACGGTTTTTTACCGAACCATATTCTGCCTTGCGATTTTGATTTGTTAATTTAATACATGTATGGCTAAGCTTGTTAAGAAGCGCTAATGCGAACTTTAACAAAATAGGGAATATAAGTACCTTAAGGTTTGAGTTATAAAAAAATAGCTTAAGGTATGGCCAGGTTAGAATTTGTATACGTAGATAAAAGTGTTCATTTGGACACAAAGAAAAAATAATTAAAAAAAAAATATATATACATATTTTATAATTAAGTTTCACTTTTTACTCTAATATATGTAAACTCTATGCTAAATATTAGCCGAGTTGAGTTGACCCATACAATGTATGTTTATAACCACGATGTTGGTTGTATATTGAACTGGGGGAAAACAACATGTTTCGTTATTAATACTTAACTGTTGAGACTACCAAAAATAAGAAAAAATATAAATATATTTACATGATTTAAAACGTACATTTTTAAAAGGTCAATATTGTTTATAAATCTTGATTAAATCATATTTTCTTCACAGCTAAAACACAGCATAAAACATGGGCAACGAACTCACATCGCAACATGAACTGGAAAAACTAGAGCGACGCCTGGAAGAGCCCTTAAGTGGCGGTGGCGCGGCGGCCCTTAAGCGCCATGGATGGGACAAGCACAACATCTCGCCCCACCTAGCTATTCAGTCGGATGGAATCACAGTGAGTATGGCATTATCGTCATTGTGCGATGTCGCATCATCGTTTGTTCATTTGTATTTACGCAGTTCTACCGTTAATTGCGTTTTCAGTCGGTCATGTTCTGTGCTATAAATATGACGACTGGAAAGACACGTGCTGTGGCAAAAAAACGTTACCGATAACGTAGGATCGAAAATCATAAGAGGTGCTCTCGGTATGATACTTTTATACGTTTGCATTTGATTTAAAAGACTGATATATTTTACGCAAAGACGTCGGAACGGCGTTGTTTTAAAATCTGATTCACCCGACGTCCATGATAAATAAATCATATGTTTGTATAGAACCAAAGTTTTTACATATAGGTTTTGTCGTAACTAATGGAAACGCTTGATGATGCCATTACATATCAAACCCGTTTTTTACAGGTGAAGAAAACAACAGAGTCGACGCACAAAGAGGTTGCGCTAGGCAAGGTGGCGTATTCACAAGGCATCCACGCCTTCGAATTCACGTGGGCACCCGCTTCCGGCAAACACGTGGCAATCGGGATCGCGTCGGAGAACATCAAAGTACATTCCAAATCAGGTACGTTGAAGAGTAGCGATATGAATAGGCTTTGTTGAGCTATTTTAGTATTTAGTGCCATATATAATAGGACCATATGAAGTTATACTAATCACTAAATAAATGCAAATATTTAATGCCATGTGCAAAATGAGTTACATGTTCCCCTTTAGCAAAGTGTCTAGCGATGTCAAATTGACATTCAGACGTAATTCGTTCCGTTGAATGTTTCTCGAAACGTTACTGGCTAGTCTAACGTAAAACACACAGAAAGAGTTTATATTGGGCATAATAATGACGTTTTTCTCAACGTAGCACCTTCAAAACGCCTGATAAGAACATATACGGTGTCAAATGAGTTATAAAGGAATCTATAAATTCGTATGATTTTTATAAGCTACTTAACAATTCACTCTCTTTTAGGCGACTACCTACTTGGCAGCGACGACCAGTCGATCGCATGGATTCTCGGGACGCACGAGATCGTCTTCAATGATTGCGTCATCAAACAGGTGCCTATGTCGTCCGGCCCGAGCGGCACCACCTTGCCCGTCAAACTCACTATGATTCTCAATATGGAAGAGGGGACGCTCATGTTTAAGGTATACAAGTTGAATTTGATCATCAACATGGAGATCTATTTTATTTTAAGTAGACTGCCGTATTACTTTAAGAGAGAGAGAGAGAGAGAGAGAGAGAGAGAGGTTAACATGGCTTTGGTTATTGATTTATGTGAGATAAGTGACTTTCGTTTTCAAAACAGCTTATATAAATGCCCCCCCCCCCTCACACGACGGGTAGCATAGAATAAATTGATATTGAAACGAAACCTGTTTAAGTTAAGTAAACCTTTGACTTCAAGATTCGACTATTATTTCCTATTTCAACCTCGTAAAACACAACCCAAATCCAGTTCCTAACATATTGCATCCATCCTTGCAGGTTGGCGGACGTTGGGAAGTGGCGATGAAAGGCCTGAAGCATGCATGCGATTCTTTCCACGTGGCGGCGTGTCTCGATAAATATACTGACCAGGTCACCATGCGTTACGTCGGCAGCACAGGTATGTTTAATTAAATGCATTGAAATGACGTTGACCTTAAATTGTATCTTTGAAGTATTTTCGACCATCAAATAATATCACAATGAAAAGATAATGTCGCGCTAACCTCATGTTTCGTATTAACCCAAAACGACATCCCCGACCACATCGAAGAGCGATTGTGTTGTTGATAGGTCGGTTCCAACAGCTAACTAATATTTAGCATGCGTAATGAGCATACGCTGATAACATCTGATCACAAGCTAGACCTCAATATATTGATTCACAGACGAGACGCGTGACACCATTGACTCGGACGACGTGGTGCTTCGTTTCCATGACATCTGCGGCAAAAACGTCCGACTCAGCAAAAACAACACTGTCGCCACGAGAGACAAGTAAGTTCTGTCGTTCAGGTTATAATCTAAGCTATTTACTATTGGTTTCGCAGAAGCATACTCTTTAAAAAAAATCATGCATATTTTTTCTTAATACAATATTAAAACCGTGGTGAAGTTGTTTACACATTAACAATTTGGTATATGCTTTTTATAACTTTCTTAGTATAACTCGTTGCTCGTGGTATTTTAGCAATGCCGCAAAACGACTAGATGTTTGACGAGGGGTGGGGGGATGTTGGTTGATTAATGTAATCCTATAAAACATAATACCCACAGACAACGTGACACATTCAACCACGCCACCGTGTTCACCAACCGCCCCCTGAAGGACGGCGAGATGTTCACCGTATCCCTGCGTCACACGGACGACTCCAAGTGGAGCGGGTCGCTCGTCCTGGGCGTCGCTACGGTGTCGCCAGTGGAGATCAACTTCATTGAATGGATGCCCAGTTGCACCGAGGGACAGACGGTGCTGTATCAGGATAAGAGGATCAGTGAAGGAGGCAAGGAAACGGAAATGGAGACAAATATCGATCGCCTGAAGGTAATTTAAGGATGAGATGTTTGGGGTACGGAACGCTCCTTCAATACAAAACATGTTCTTCAAATTATACTTAAAATACTTAAAATTAGCACAACAACTAAAAACAAAATATATTCAATATTGCGATTTCCTATAACTTTGATTAGGAACCCCCAACAATAAGTCACATTTTGATTACACATCAATAAATAAAACATAAGCATTAACTGAAAATTCAAATGCTGAGACACACATCATCCATCCACATTTCATTATCAGGAGGGTGGGACTATAGGCGTTTGTCGCAAAGCCGGGAGCGCAACTCTAGATTTCTACGTGAACGGCGAACATGAGACTAGCTATGAGTGTTCGATTGATCCACACCAACCTATCTTCGGTTGCGTTGACGTCTATGGACAGGCGGAGGCGGTCACATTGATCAGTCAGTACCGCTCTTCAGTATTCAAGATCTTTTTCCTATATTCACGTGCAATGCATATTTTAGAGCTCAATTTAATATTATTACAATAATTCTTATTAAAATCTAGCTTTTCATGATTCTTTTATTTCCGTGGCAAAAATGGGAAGAATTCGTTTAAAAAAAACCTTAATTAATTTTAGTTTATTCAAATTAATCGAACCCTGAATCCATTATCATAATCCTATTTACTCAAAAATATACATAATTCATGTGATATTTCAACCACTTCATCTACCATAGGCAAGGATATGCGCTCATCCCACGGTGACCCTGACCTTCGAGGCCAGATCATCGGTGGGCGCGCTCCAAACAGGCGCATCTACCTTGACGCCCTAGAGCGCACACTCAAACTCATGGCGAACCCAAGCACGGATACGGTACCACGCGTCTTTAAGGCCATCGAGAACAACCTCATCTACCCGTTTAAGCATACCATGGATCAACACACGAAAGACACGGTGGCTGAACAGATGGCAAAGATGAACTGCGGGCATACTTTTAAGGAGTATCTCGAGTTTCTTAAGAGATCCGATCTGGATTCGGAGAAATTGTCGGTTCAATGCTATGATGCGATACTTGAAATGGCTAATATATTCTCCAGTATTAGCATGTCCATGTGCCGCGATTTTGGAAAGTCGGGTTTCTTGAAGCTCGTTATACAGAACATGGTGGCCATGAAAAGCGAATGGCTTCGAGTGAGTAAATCAATTAATCAATTAATAATATACCGCATGGTCCTTCATGTTCAATAGTGCTTGAGTAAGTTGAATACTTTGAAATGTATCATAATTTCCATATTAATTTACATTTTGTTTAATTTGATTAATCGTTCATATTTCGATTTTTTTTCAGCGAAAAAGTCGAGTCTCCAGATTGATAGCCATAGCCTATGAATGCTCCCATGCCGTTGAAAACAAACCAATATTCGAGGGACTTTGGTTCGCACGGGAAGCCCGGCATTTCATCGTTGACAAAGAACCCGACCTCGGTCTCATGGTTCTCTTCACAATAGCCAACGTCATCAAAGGAGACGAAACGAAATACCTGGACGCTCCCGTAAGCCTTTGCCAGGAACTAGTACGACTGCTGATACGGACCTCACCCAGTCCTACATCGACCAAAGAAAAGGGCTTCACTGGTGTCCAGCTAGCCAAGGCGGTGCTGGATCTCATCCGGTATCCAAGAAACATCCCGCGCTTCGTGAATGCCAAGGTCGTCACGCCCTTGATCCGAATGCTGGACACGCATGAGAGCAATCCGCAAGAGTGCGCTCTGAACGCAATCTGGAGTCTGACCACGGCAAAGACGCACGCGGATATCCGATGCAATGAACTGATGGAGAAGCTGAGGGATTTGGTGGTGTCTCCCTATCCGGAAGTGAAGCAGGCCGCTAGACGTCTACTGATCAAAATGGATCAGTTCTCAAAACCGAAGGGTACTCAAAAATAATCACATCATTCATACGTGTTTTTGTATTTTTTGTAACAATTGAATTTATATGATCTTATTGACTTTTGTAAATAATAGAATATTTTAAAAATATAAGTCATCAAATAATTTTATATAGCATAAATGGTAAAATTTTGTAATACATAATCCCTCTTTTAAAAAAACGGTAATTTGACGAATATATTGTTTCAGGTCGCGCATCCACCTCTTCTGCTAAAGTGACCGCTGGATGCGCGTATGCAAAACTGTGTCAAGAGTTCAAAGCTTCTTTGAAATTACCAGGTTTGTGCTTTTGAATAACGATATAAATCATTGCAATTTTCAATCCAAAATTCTAGTAATACTCGAATTAATCATTGTTTTATGGGCGCAACGGCCAAGCTGTTCGAAATTTCCCTTTTTAGAGCCACTTTATTGACTTTCTCAAAAAGTATACCATAAAATACCATGAATTTAGTTTCGCTTTCGTTTTCAGAGGCGTACTTCAACAAAGAGCACGAGATGTGTTACTGTGAGACGTGTCATGGCAACAGAGGGGATCTCAGCAAATACCCACGTGGGGATCCCCCGAAAGACTATGGGCTCCCGATCGGCTGGTTCCGATTTGCCCTTGCGTATGTTTCTATAGTTAAGATGGAATTTAAAGAGTGAAAACCAAATACTAAAAATGAACTATTTCAAGCCTCAAAATGTAATAAAACAAACAATTTTAATGGATTAAATTTTCTTTCAAGGCAATAAAAATAGCATTAGCTATAAATAAAACTGTTAAAGTGGGAAAACTAAGCGCTTTTATGTCTAGATATATTGACACTATTGCTATTCTGGCAAAATACAATTTTTAATATATTCAGTAATGTCTAGACAAGGGTTCATCATACTTTTTTCGTACTCAGACCGCCTCCAAAAGCGGCAGCGTTGCAGGCATTTGACAAATGGCATCGAGCATACCACGGAACCAAGAAAGAATTCCTAGAGTCCATATTGAAAGTGGGAGAAATCGTCCCAGCCGGTTTGTTTAATTTCTTTTGAATAATAGGGACTATCGAGTAGTATTGATTCGACTCATATCCATTAATTATTCTTAGAAATCAACTAGAAATTGAGAAGATAGTGAATTTCTTATGTGTACGTCGGTCATATTATGTATAGTGATTATATTAATTGCATGGTTGGTTTAAAAAGCCAAAGGCACTATATAATGAATAAAATCTGCATTCCAAAAAGGTCGGAAAGTGGTTGGTGGGAAAGAGGTAAAGGAATTGGATGGACATTTCTGTGAAGGGCGTAAACCCGAAGGTTTCGACACCAAACGAGTGTTCCTTTCACCAAGTATTCGATATTCTGGTGTTGATACATACGCCTTTCCGAGCAAGTAAGTCCGTTGAGCATAAATTATATAATTGTTTTACCAGCGACCAAGTGTATTTGGGTGTTTGCTACTCCAAAACCTCTCAAGTTGATCGCACCACATGTACATTTGGATTTTTTTCTTATAATTTTTCAGATTTGTTCTCATTTTGAAACTATGATACAATCTCAACATTGCATAAGACCGGTGTAAAGATTTCAAACTACCCCCAATTTGAAGCTACCCCCAGGTAATCTGAAATCGATTTCAAGTTACCCTCCCGGTAATTTGAAATCGATTTGAGGCTACCCCCACCGATTTGAAACTACCCCCTCCTATTTTATTTTAATATTTTTTTTTATTAATTTTTATCAACTTGTAAGGTTATTTGGTATCCTATTTAATTGCACTTATCTCTTAAACCCAAAAGGGTTGTGCGCGTAAACAAAGGGGTATAATAGTATGATACTGATCCCCTGAGTATATTTGCTTGTTCCATGTTCACAGTTACACATGGTTGGATGTACTTAATAATAATTGGTATGCCAGAGTTAGAATTAGTAGTGTTTGAATTTTACGAAAATAAAACGTTTTAAACTCTAAACTTTTCCTTTTTTCACATAACACATTTATTTAAACGTTTTGCTCCATATGAATCCATATTTTACGACGTTGCAGACTCGAAACATTTATTTCAACATTCTCAAATCACACATTAATCTAAACATTTTCAGACAAAAACATTAATATAAAAATAGTAATTAAGTACCTAAACGAAATAGAACCCCGGAGTATAAGGCATCAGTTACATATTCTTATGGCCCTGCTTTTTATACAACACGCACAACCCAATTTTTTGGCTTAAGGGATTAGTGCGCCACAATGTGCTGTCATATGGTCTTATTATATCGATTAATTGACTATTCGATCAAAAAAATATGATTTAAAATAAAAAATACAAGGGGGTAGTTTCAAATCGGTGGGGTAGCATCAAATCGATTTCAGATTACCGAGGGGGTAGCCTCAAATAGATTTTAGATTACCGGGGGTAGCTTCAAATCGATTTCAGATTACCGGGGAGGTAATAATTAGGGGGGTAGCTTGAAATCGTTACACCGGGATATTATTGTTATTGAGTATGGGAATTTTGAACTCCTCTCTCCTTGCAACCACATCTTACTAAACGCAAAATATTTTAATTTTAGATATCAAGGTCCCAATAAGAAGAACTACATTTCTAAAGTAGTGTTACAAGTGCTAGCATGCCCAGGCGAATATACCGTGGGACCACAGACCATTGGGGCCTTTTCGGAGATCGACCCGGGCTTCAGTAACCAGGAATTAGAATGGATGACTGACCGACAAGGAAGTACCATTATCTATGGACTGTTGGTCAAACTAACAGAACAATGATGCGGTTTAGGTCGGAATAATCAACTTAAATAGACCTATAGTTGGTCATAGACAGATTTGATACTCTTGGTTGCTAAAAACATAGAACTCTACATATATACATCATATAAAGGAAAATAATATATTCGTATTTTACAAAATATTAGAAGTCTTCGTATATAAAATGATAATGTTGCCTGGTGGTGAAGCTATAACGTTAAATGGCAACCATTACGATAGAGGTTGGCCACAAATCGTTTTACTAGAAGAGGCGGTTAAATAAGGTTGAACACTATATAAAACATACTATGCACAACCTTAACTTGATATAACTCTGTCAAAGACAGACAAGCTTATATTCGGAAAAAGGTACATATCGAACGTGTGAAAAATAATAAAACGACACCAATAAAGTCTCTTGAGTCACTTTATTTCATGGCAGATATAACATGAAAACTAAATAAAAGTTTTATATTTATATACAATATAATACCAGGCAATGATTAATACACACAATATGAAATATCTACGCGCAGAATATACACAAATATAAAATCTACTGTGCTACTATTTTACATATCCACGCGTTTATTTTTATACAACTTCATTGAAAATATTGCAAGATTTACAATTAGTAATATGAACACTGTCTTTAATATGTATTTGTCTGCCATCATATTCAAATGTCTTGATAATCATTGCACCAAAATTAATCATTTCATATGTGTGAACAACGACAATTTCTTTATAAATATATTTATATATTACTCTTATTGTTTGAATCCAGTACTTGAATGCCCGAAACTTTATTACACTTAATGTTTTCCCATTATCAAAGCAAAAATTGAACATATAAATAATTTAAATTGATTCAACAACTTGATACGAAATTATCAAATTAAGGTTTGTAAGCATTATTCTTATTTTCAATGTTTTACTAAATACCTTACAAAACAACTCAGTTTCGCATTTTAAACTCCAAAATATATCGTTGGTATAATTTCGTTCATTATTTACGATGCCCAAACGGATTTTGCAAGTGAGGGATAACAAGTCATACGATGTAGACTAGTCATATCTATGCAATAGATACAAAGATACATGCTTATAGATACAAATAAACGTTTTATGAAAACTTCACAAGTTAAGCATGTATCACAAGCCGTTGAAACGTACACATTAATATACTACCGGTACATTGTAATTTAGTACTGGGTTAGAAAAAGGGCAATAGATATACCACATCAGTAATGAAGATTTAAGATGATCAGTGATTTAAGATTGCTCAGTGAGGTCCGCAAGAAAAAAAGTTATTTCGCATTTACTTATTATAGGTACGTAACAACTAGAAACATTGAGAACGAATTTGAATTTTATGTAATTTAAGTGTTTCTAGATATCTACAACGCTTCATAATCAAATATTGGCAAGAGTAAACTTGTGGCGTTCCTGATTACCTAGACCCATATGTACAAGTGCACATAAGAACTTTTATCAGAAAACTGCCACAAGCATATGTTACTTAATATTAAACTAAACTAAAACTCCACCTAAAAATACATGGCGCAATACTGTCAAAATATGGAAACTGAAATAATTTGCCCGCTTAGCTAAATCACATAAGATTAAATTTATGTTTAATACAACACATTCACTGTGTCAGCTGAAAAAATTTAAAAATGCAACTTGTGAAAAAAAGGAAGATAATTCTTGGCACTATTTGAATCAATGCAGTCAGACAAAATGGTAAGCAAAATGAATAAAACCCTAGGTCATACATAAATGGTACATTTCCTGACTTAGATGCAATTCAACATACGTACCAACAATTGATCATACACAGTGACTTGACAGAGCTCTATATGCATTGAAATGATCTGCGATTTATATACAGTGTTTGTGCTGATTATTTATAAATACTTTGACTTAACCTATTCATAAATTCTTTAAAATTTTATAAAACAACTTATTGCACCTTTTCTGACAATTTGAATTGTCTCAAGTAACATTATCAACATCATTATTGATAAAATAAACGAAATGGTATGGCTTTTTCACTTTTCACATGTGAACAAGGCAATATCTACATATTTCAGCAAAAGTTATATTCTACTATTGAAATAAATTTTGACGTTGACTCCAAATGATGTTATCTCTTTTCTATCGCAATAAAAATCCTTAGAATTCATTGAAGCTTTACTAAAATGAAAATGTATCAAATAAAGATAGCGATATCTAATGACCTTGTATAATAAACTCTTGAATTGGATTGAGCACACAAAACCGAGAGCAAACACTCGCTCTTAATTAGGCAGTGAGGAACACAATAAGCAAAATGTTGAGGATATTCCGGTTACCATTGGTTACCACAGATATGACCAATAAACACAACAATAAACAACATGATATCGAAATCGACGCAACAAAAAAGAGCCATTGACATATCCTTCGTTCATTCATCACATTTAAGAGAGGCGCCGTCTTTGGGAATTTTAAGGTTTTTCCCGTCATGCAAATGGCGCCGTAGTTATATATCACATTTATGGTTTTTAGTCATAAGGCGTCCATATACAAGAGGTGTTCAGTTTAATTTGTTACACTTTTCATTTTGCAATAAAATTAAAACCATACAACTTACAGGCTTCTAATTTTAACAGATGTTTAATGTGATATCGATGGTAATAATATATAAGTCTACTGCGTTTCGGCCAACTGTGAAGAGCCCTACGAAATACATCCTGGATTGGGTCGGTCCAGGCAAATTTGAGGATACGCTTAAGACCAGCTAGGGTCCGTGTGGATTTCGTTTTTAGCTCCCTTGTCAAGATGCCACCAAAACCATAATCCATGTGGGCGGTATCAGGTGACTTAGGCCTCCAATCTTCCGGTGAAACATAATTTATATCGGCGTCGTCGATATACTACAGCGTCCATATTGACGTATGAGACGATGCGCCATCCTAGTAGAACACCATGCTGTTTTTCAATTCTCCTGGAAACTAATGCGTACATATTTTCTCACAAAAAGCCCTAGCACTTTTTGAATATAGATATCCGAGTTCACATACATATTCATATCGATACACGCAAGGCTAGTTTTCCCGTGAGCACTCACTCCCGCCCAAACCACGAATCCAGGAGCAAATTCGTCGCGTTTCGTTTACTGCATATTATGCTCAGGTTGTAAACCCTGTCAAACGTAATAAACTAGTCTTGGGGTAACCGCTTGCCGGTTACTAATTATATTCTCAAATGAAGTATTAACGATATGACCATTATACTTGCTATATGATCTAGTTAGATCATTTT
>LQRL01187290.1:0-10909 GCA_001703475.1 Hydroides elegans
AGGTCTCAGTTTGATCGATCCTAAAATGTTCAAATTACAGGGTACTGAACTTAGACGAATTTGAGATATTTTGGGACATTTGTACAACACAGAAAGATTATGCATTTATTGTGACGTTGTGAGGACTACATTGTGTGGAAGAATATGTAACGGCAACGATGTGAAAAAAGACGTTGTGTGAAAGACGTTGTGAGAAAGACGTTGCGAGAAAGACGTTGTGAGAAAGCCGTTGTGAGAAAGACCTTGTAAGAAAGTCGTTGTGAAAAAAATATTTCGTTTGACCTGCCTCTTTTTTTTTGACAAATATTCGCGATAAAGATTGTTTTGCATAGACTGGGGGCTTTGCATCTCTGATGCCTATGTTTAAAATTCAGTATTGTAGTTCCTACCGGAAAGATTTGTCACGTCAGTTTTTGTTGTTTTTTTTTTTTCTGCATCCAGGTTTAAACGACCTTTAGCCACCAACAAGTGAAGGCTAGACATATTCTCATTAAACATACTTAAATCGATATATCAACATTATAATGTTGATGAATTATGCTAGAAATGGATTAGATATTTTATTATAACATGTATTATATATTTTTGAGCTTAACCTTATGAACGATGTAACGTGTTTTTGAAGTTTCACAAATAGTGAAATACGTGACAGATACTCGATATCGAATCCCCTCTTTGTAGGTTTTGGTTAATAAACCGCATGCTATTTTGAGATGTATATAAGATAAATATTTATATTCAAAATGTGTGATAAAAACGTAATACAAATATACTGATGATGGATTGAAAACGATGCGCCCAATACGAGCAGAGATGAGTCATGCCACTCGTGACAAGGAACATATAGTGTTACATTTTAAACTGATAGGTTACGCGTTTTTTATCGATTTGATTCACTGTTTTACTGATCTGATTTACTGATTTACTGATTTACTGAAGTGTGTGAAAGCCAAAGAATGCATTGATATAAGTTTCAGTAAAATAAAATCTCAAATATTCATGTTCTTCATCCATGGTTACGCATTTTCTTACTTGATCCAGTCTTATGTTTGCAAATTTTGTAAGAATGGAATGGCCACCAATTCTTACCGATCCCACCATGGATCAGGAATTATTCAATTATTGCAACTCATAGCCTCAGTGACCCATTTGAGTAACAATAGACACGCGAGAGGAAATGAAGCGGTCGGTTTCAATAACGGCGCATATTTGGAATAAGCCGAGTTTGTCAAGCGTGAGGGGAGTTCGAATAAACATTGGCCCGCAGCACCAGAAATAGTTGGATTCCAGGGAAACTGATCTGAGCAAAAGTCGGTCTTTTGAGATGCAAATTTCAAATGTTAATCTATAACAACTACAATAACAATACTTATATATTAAAGTACTGTACGTTGTTTACTTGTTACATACATGGTGTATTTTATCTCAAATTTTGAACTTACGATTTTTTTTTATTGAAAAAAAAATAATCAACAACTATTTTCCAAAGATACATCTCTGAATTTGTAGGTTATTATCCAACAACACGTAAGTAAATCTGATGCACCAAGTATAATGGTGATGTTGATACAGTTTTATACACCATAAATGTTTATGAAATAAAACAAAGGAACATGCCTATTTCATTTTGACCAGTTAGTTCAACTAAAATAGCAATTCGTTCAATAGTCCTAAGTCTGCTCAGTGCTGTTATATTGCCTTTAGAATGAAAACAACTTTCCTACTAACTTACATGTTATCGATCAGTGCATTTTAGATAGTTCTGCATCTTTATTGGTTTTCAAAATTAAAACGTTCTTTGAAGTTTAGAAACTCTTAATTCTGATTTTACCCTGTCTGTACCTGACACCACAGTGACTGGATCCTTTGTTTTCTAGATACGCCAATGTTAATTAATCGTTGTAAAACGTTAGGGAAAGCGATATTGATCTTTCCAATGTCTAATCATTTTCTATAGAGGTTTCCTGTGCTGCCAGTAGTTTAATCCCTATTTAGATTTTATTGCATATCGATATTTACATTATATGGATATAATCACTTATCAGCAATATATTCATGGTCATCCAGCAAGTATATAATCCTAATTTTGATATTCATGCATTTTCACACAAATTATATACAAATGTACCTATAATATCAATATACAGCTTACCGGTTATCATAATGTATAGTATATACAACAAGTATGAACATATATATTTTCTCTGTTAATATATGTTTAAAGCAGATATATCCAGTTTATATTGATTTCTTTTACGGTTGTAGAGATGATTCTTTCAACTTTACGTTTTAATCATTTCTTTAATTATTTGATAGCAATGCCGATTTTAGATATGAGGTTTTTGGGAATCTGTAACATTCTTGATTCAATCCGGGATTCATTATAAATCAAGACAATTCCATGATTTCCCTTTTTGCAATAACATATAAATCCATTTATTTTCAATAGACGGCCCTAACAACCCGCGCACGGCCTACGCATGCGAGGGATCTACATTGAGTCTGGAGTGCAAGCCGGGCCGCGTGCTCCACATCCTCAGGGCAAACTACGGCAGATTCAAGGTAAGTGCTCGTCACTCTATAATATTCAATAGTAGATGCTTATATTTACGGCAGATTCAAGGTGTGTCTTGGTAGTTTAGTAGAGAAAATATCTGTTCAAAATTAGAATAAAAATTCACGGTAGAGTAGCGTGAACGGGTTTGAATTTGGAGGGTAGTTGTGTGTTAAACATAATATTTGCATCACTGCAATTTAACGCAGGACAGTAGACGTTCGTTTAACTTTAAATTCAGGCTTCCAACAAAATGTCAAAATAGTTAGCCCTGATTGATTCAATGCTAATGCCACTGTGTTGCTTCTGATTCTGAAACAATAGGCCCGTCCTATTTAATGAGAAACTTTCATTTTCATTGAGTTGTCTAACCCGCCAATGTCAAAGCAGCCTATTCCCAGCTCTAATCACATTTCGTGGCGCCAAAGCAGTTTTTATTTGGCAACAAATACACCATAATGGCCTTTATTGGAGTTATTAGTTTGAGGCAACTTTGCCTGGTTATAACTTGTTTATATTTCACTGAAGTACGTGTTTCGATAAGTAGCCGTCTCCAGCCCGAGGATTGAATGAATCATCCATCTAGAATTACTTAAGGTGGAAACAATGCTTGAGAATTGGTCCTTAGGATTTTTTTTTTTGCATTAAGGTGCTTAGGGCTCGATCAAAATTATCCAGCTAACATACCGTAGCTTGTATAATATTGTTTTGTGAAAATCAGCGGGTTGTTGTTTACATTTTATGGCATGATTTCTTCTTTGATTTATGATAGATTTTGATGTTAAGAAGGGTTCATTGTCATCGGGCATATGGAAAGTTGCAATATTCGCAAAACAGAATTATTAATTCATTTGCTGATTAAACTCATTAATAATTGCTGTGAAACACGACATATTTGCATTTGGCTCTTGACATGAAATGTGTAAATTTCCAACTGCTATTTTAGTTGAGACCATTATTTTAGGTCATAGGATGCTCTGAAACATGAAATATGGTATCGCTAAAATATAAAATGTTGTACAATTTACTATAACAATCACTTAATCTATCTATGAAATGAGCTTCCTGTTATAAAAGAAGACTTGACGTACCAGTAATAATTAAAGTCCATGTGTGAACCGATAGCAGGCCCGCTTTTATCAAAACGTATAACTAATACATGTATTTAACTTTTTTAACGGAAAAATTGACAAGGGGTCTACTTTATATTTCTTTGGGAAAATAAGCGACGTCATGTATGCTGAAACTTGATTTAAATTCTTATATTTAAGGTTGATGTTTGTAATGACGGGAGTCCAACGGAAGAATGGAACCTTCAGTGCATGTCCATCAAGACGCTCGACCATGTTCTCGAATTGTGAGTTTGTGACATTAAATTTATGAATTGTTCGATATAAATCCAGTAAAATTGATAATCACATATTTATGAGAAACATTCTTACATTATTATGAAATACATGTATAACAATTCAAACTGTATATTTATCGCAATATTACAAAGTGATAACTATCTTTATAGTTCAGAATGTTATCATTAATTATAAAGTCGATAGATTTTTATCTTAATATAGGCTATACTTTTCATGTTCTCTTTCTCATTATTCTAAATGACATTAATATCACGTGATTGTGGCAGACCTATACCATTCTTTGAATCATGAGCACTTTTAACAATTAGAGCTGAATCTTCTAATCTTGGCTTGGGAATAAATTAAAATTGACTATGCTTTCTTTATCCGTACATACACGTTTTATTTCCTGTCTAATCTCTAAGTAACTGGTTTAACAAAGTTGATTGTTTTCCTATGCCTTCTCTTAAATATACTCTTGGAATAAATCTGATTAAATTCGCTTGACCTCTTGAACTTGACTAATTGATTGCCTTCAAGAAAATGAGCTCTGCTAAAATTTAGTGATAAGCACTTGCTTTTTAACTGTTATTTTAAGAAAACATCGTTTTGAAGGCTAAGGCAAACATATTTATATTCAGTAACTATAAGAAGATTCGTTATGAACAACAAAGAGTTTAATAGTATAATTGAAAATAAGCAACAATTTAAACAAGTTATTTACACACGGTCATTTTGATTACTTAACCACGATAGACACTTCGACTCCCACTGAGCCATTACGTTAACTATATCGCATCATAACTTAGACCATAATCACGAAAATTCATTTGTACCCCCGATCGACAGGTGTCATAGTAACGAAAGGTGTGACGTAGAAGCGTCATATGACGAATTCAAAGACGACCCCTGTGAGGGCACGCCCAAAGTGCTCGAAATCGAGTACTATTGTGCGAGCCTC
Source organism: Hydroides elegans (assembly GCA_001703475.1). Taxonomy (NCBI): domain Eukaryota; kingdom Metazoa; phylum Annelida; class Polychaeta; order Sabellida; family Serpulidae; genus Hydroides; species Hydroides elegans. Next base: position 4,865 of record LQRL01187290.1, read on the forward strand.
GGTAAGCCAACGCATGGTGTGACGCAAAGTAGCCCCATATACGAAGCCGCATCAAATCCCGACTTCCTTCCCAGTTTATTCCTCTCCGCCCGCGCCTGCTGCGTGTTTAACGATTACAAACATATATATATCTCGATATTTGTGCATTGAATATCCAATACTAATATCAAAGCGTGTTTTACTGTATTTAGAGTTATTATGCTATTAAAGTATCCTGTATCATGTCCCTAATAATAACGAAAAAATAATAATGAAATAAATGGTAATATGATATCATGTAGGCTTTATATTCGAGTTACAATGCTGTTAATGTGTCGTAGGGTTTTGTAGAAAAATACTAACGCGTTGCCATTGACTAACTTTGTTTTCCGTAGCAGCATTGATTCATAACCGCATCGAGATATTGGCATGTCATTTTAGCATGAATGAATATATATCATGAATTAAATTATTGCATGTTCTCAACTTAATAATCCATGAATATAGCAAAGTAAATCATTAACATAGCAGTACAAATATGCCGTTTTATGAATAGGAGCATTCCAAATTATTTGGATAAGTAATTATTTTCTTACATATTTTATTTAATCTATGAAGGAGTGTAGGGTGGGGGCAATATTTATGCATGTACCGAGTTAATTTTAGTGACATGAATATCCTCTGAAATGAATGTCACATATTTCAACCGAATTATAAAAAAACCTAAATCGAGGAAACCTCGAAATATTATTTTTCTCATTTAACAGAGGATTCGAACACATTTACGGCCAACACCATTGTGCATATAATATGTAGACATTTAAAATGTTGTAGAACTCAGTTATGTGTCGGTCTCTTGTCATCTGTGATCAGACGTTGCTGCTTGAAACAATTCGGCATATTCGACAGAATAAATTAAATACTAAATATCAAAATATAAGTTCCCCGTGTTTCATGCATGCGATTGTGTTTGTTCCCCTTCCCCTACAGATGCGAGGACAAAATGGAATGCTGGATTCCCGCTACTAACCGCTTTTTCGGCGAACCCTGCCGGAAAACACCGAAGTACCTCGAAGTGCAATACGAGTGTCCCAGAGGTGTGTATATATTGACGTGTTATGTTTTCGTACGCAATATGATTTAAAAGTATGATATACGTGTATAATACGGGTAAGAGTGAGAAGCGACAAAACATTGCGATGACATATTAGATTTCACTCCATATTTCACTTAATAAAACAAGATAAGTAAGCGAAGCAAATGATCCAGATTTTTCCCTTACCCACTGGAATATAAAATAAAAATAACCTCAGAATATTCAATTACATAAGTTTTTTACTTACATAGAAAAATGGCGGATTTATTTTATTTTATTTGAACATGAAAAATGTAGTAGTCTGTATAATCAATGAATAAAGCAAGATCGAAATTATACGTAATACTTCAACATATTTATATGTCAAGAGTATAATCAAAGCATATATTTCGTCACCATCGCTATACACACCTAAAGAAGGTATATTTTTATTTGCATGTTTCTTTAGATATTGTATTTCTCCCGGAATCATGTGACAAATATAGTTGTAAAACAATTATTTATCATTTCATGCATTTTAGTTCGCATTGTGACCCATTTTGTGTTTAATTTTATTGAATGTGTGTGAACTACCAATGTGTATACCAATGAAAGAAACTACATGTATTAATATAGTCGGGTACGAATGTTATACGAAATCTATATGAAGTAGGGCCAACTTAAAATATTTTTAAACATATTCCCTGGCTCCTACTCCACCACGCTGGGCTATAGCTCAGAATCGGAAATGGAATAATGCACACAAATTTATCCCCTTTCTTGTCTGAACTGAAATGATATCATTCTCTCATCCTTCACAATAGATGCTATGATTTTGTAAATACTTTTCTTGAGTGATATCGGAAAAACGAAATATTTGCAATTTTGAAATATTAGCCAGCAATATCATTTTACTTCTAAATTCATATATAAGATATCATATAAAGTGCATGTGTTGAATCATCTAGTGTCATTGCTTATGTTTTTGATTAGTTTTGATATTTAAATTGATGTATTAAGACTTTTATATTTTTCGCATTATGGCTATATATTCAATGTATTAGCGTACTTTATAGTTGATTGATTAGTATCTCTACAATTGTAAAATAAGTTAATGATATTATATGTGTCGAGCGAATGAAACATCGCATAAATTAAACTTGTTCGTCGACTGTTCAATTTTCGCTTATTTCAAAATGGCCAGATATATTCAGACCCAACAGTTTATGTAGCTTCTATAATTTGTAGGCCTAATACAATTGTATATAGCCTATAAGTTGAAGCATATATTGCGCGAAAATGCATGACAAAAATATGTAAATTTGCCGATTATGGTAACATTCGACATTATCAAATGTCACGGAATGTTCTGGAAAACATATAAATGTATATATGCCTATAATAGGACGCTCAGTAGAAAGGAATTAAGTTAACATTAAACAATGATAGGTCTACCATAAGCTATCGTTATGGTTTACAATTCGACCGATGTAAGATTGAATCAGATTGTATGTACATTTATAAATTCAATAATTTTGAAAGAAATCTAACGGCGTTCAATCGGTGCTTACATATAAGTACATGTATGTATACATGAATAAAAGCAGTACATACATGGTGTGTATTTTTAGGTGAACTCGTGAGGCCCACTCGTCCGCCCGTTGCCCCTCGCACACGGCGTCCAACGACGACCACAACAACCACTACAACCACCACGACCACCACAACCGAGGAACCCATTAGTAAGTGGATTGTTGTTTGTTCCTTGGCAGCGCTTTTAGGTCGAAATAAACAACGTAAACATTAGGTTTCAATGTAGAAATATGCTCGTAGTGCTGATATTGAGATTTGAAAGTGTTTCATCCCTCCTTATATTAAAATTCAATGTTCAGAATCAGCGCGTTAAATTAAAATTATAAAAATACCTCATACCATATTTTTTTTTCATATGATAATGTTATGATGAACCATCCTCTCATTTTAGCCTGCCCGGCGCCTCAAGTGTTTAATGTGTGCGGCAGTCGGTGCAATGCAACATGCGATGACCCCAATCCCAAATGCATTCGCCAGTGCACACCGCGCTGCGAATGCCCGCCCGAGTGGCCAGTCTGGAACAGAAACAGGTACGTTGGTAATTTGGTTGGTTATCTTTGTTGGTAAAACACTAGTTTATCTGAAGTTAAATGAGTATAAAGCTTATGTAGAAACAAACATGTCATGTAGGTCTAAAACTATCGCTTATCAATATGGTGAACCCCCATCAGCTAATTGTTTGGATCAACACAATGTCGCCCTCCCTCTCTCTCTCTCCTGCTCTTACCATTGTACAAGCTCGGACAAGCTAAATCAAAGATAATGGAAGAAGTTGTTGTAAAGTTTATAAATTTCATATTCTAAATTATCGTTTTGAGACAACTATTGTGACACTTTTCACACCTTTTAGGTGCATGCGCGTGGAGCAGTGTTCGTCGGATGAGCCCACCGAGCGCGAGTGTCCACGTGGCCAAGTGTGGAACGACTGCGCCAGTCCCTGCGAGCCCACGTGCGGCGATGAGGGCGTCATCTGTGAGTTTATTTCCATGTGATTGGGGTATTTTGTTATAGCTTTTATCCCAGTAGAATATTTGTGCGCATATAGCCTTGCAATGATACATTTATGAGGGCATAAAAACAATTTTATGGTTTCGAATCTAAGACTTATATACTGTGCTACAAATGATTTCAAATCTTATGCACTTTTTGTAAACCACTATAGATGAATTGCCCTTTGAATTAATTACGGATTTGTCAGTCTTCAATTTGCTTTTTTTTTCCGTACCCCAACAGGCGCGACTGTGTGTGAGGCCAAATGCGCATGTCCGCAGAGCAGACCCGTGCTGCACGAGGGCACGTGCATCCGGCGAAACCAGTGCCCCGGAAACACAGGTGAGAATTCAACTGTGTTAAGTGAATTCTATAGATAAATAACAGTGATTATGCAGTACAGACCCATTAAGGCATCGGAAACGTTAAAAAGAAAAAAAAAACGAGACGAAAGATTAAATAAACTGAATAAATTTATTCATTGCAATAACCTCGTGTGTATATAAATAGCGACCGAACGACCTCGATTGCCGGACCGACCCAACGAGTGTGAAGCGACACAAAGCAGAAACATCAGCTGGCCGGCGACTCAGGTTGGAGAGGTGGCCGAACGACCATGTCCAAATACACCAGAAGGTGAGTCATAGAAAAACAATTATAATGGTCAAATATTGTTTGTCTATTTGCATAACCTTGAAACAGAAAGGCCGAAAAATTATGTTTTCTCAAAGCATAGTTGTTAAACTTTAAATTGTTTCACTGAACCTTGCATTAATTGTGTTCCATATAAATCAATGAAAAAGGAAATATTAACAAAATTAGTAATTCGTTTATGCATTAACTTTGATACACAGAGACAGCCCAATGGCTGTGCACTCCGAGGGGTTGGCGAGGTAAACCAGACCTCAGTCGCTGCAAATCTCCACTTGTAGGCGCCCTCGAACGCAAGGTGAGCTCTCTTTCCTTTGCTTATGTTTGCTTATATACGCAAAAACATGGGAATGAAGTTTATTATTTCAAGTATTGAAGCATTTGCAGTGTATGTTGTATTTACCTAAGATCCCGTGTGTATGAAATGGCATATCTTTAAAGTTGCGAGTTTTGCATATTTTTTTAGCCACGGCTTGCTAAGCAAGACGGGGGTTGTCCTACCGCTTTGGTGTTATTTATTTATATATATATATATTTATTTGTTTAGTTCGTTAGACTTTTTTTAGATTTGCTACTCCTCCTACAGTTGTGGGCCGATTTTAATGAAACGTAGTTCAAAATATTCCTTGGAACCTAGGGCATAAAAGTTGTGGTAGTATGTGCTTATATTGCTTATATAAGCAAATTTATAATTGCTTATATCTTACCATTTAAACAATAAATACGACACTTGTCGCCACTTATGCTGGGACCATGTGATTGTGACGTAACAATTGAAGTTTCCCTGCTGTGGAGTATATCGTTTGACCAATTTTACACACCATAATATCTCGATCATCAAATTATTAAGTCCATTTGCTGTGTAAAAGTTAAATAACTATCTTTACCAACTAAACTTTCGTGTCAAAATGATAATTTTTCGAATGAAGATGATGCAAGGTGTAGCTTCCTTTTTCAGCTTTTAAAAGTTGTTTGCCCTTTTCAGAATATCTGTAATACATTTTATGTATGTTCGTTTTTTACTCGCATGTCTATTGCAAAGATGGCCAGCCTGAATGCTTTTCAATATATATTACGAGCAAAATCGAGTCGATTAGATAAATGAAAATCATTTTGAGTAGGTGTACTTATCATTTATTTCAAAGAAATGTCCTTCGAGGAACTAATTGAAAACCTAGTTGGTGTTGTTGTTGTATTTGTTTTTTTTTTTCTTTTTGGGAAGGGGCTGTACAAAAAAGTCTTTTGTAAAACTTATTGACAGTTTAAACGGCTAGCTGGTAAATTGAGAATGTTCACTGATATTCGTTCAAATCTGGTTTTACACACCTTTCAGCTTGCAAGGTACTTATGTCTGTTAGTTAATCCACATAAAACTATTTCCAAATTTATACAACCTTTCACTTAATAGAGTAGTTAAGTACATTGTAGGAAAATAAAAGGTAACATCGGTAAAAGCTACTTACTTTCGCATAAGTAAATTTGACCTATTTTATGAGCATTAATTTAAGCAAGATGTGGCACACTGTCCTTGGACAGTCTTGTTGTAAGAATGATGATGCATTTTGATTACCGGTATATAATATAATAAAGGAATAATATAATATAACTTGCCTAAAGCATAGAAAGTACAACGTGTATAAAAAGGATCATGTATACAATTATTATCCCCCGTGAAAACGAGGGGATATAGGGTTGAGCTTGTCCGTCTGTCCGTCCGTCTGTCCGTCCGTCCGTCCGTCTGTCCGTCCGTCCGTCCG
>LQRL01187300.1:0-15239 GCA_001703475.1 Hydroides elegans
GAATTGTAATTGAATATTGTAAAGCGGTTAGGTCAGGTCATGGATCTGTAAATAATCGCTATATAAAAACCGATTATTATTATTATTATTATTATTATATAGGGTTGAGATTGTCCGTCTGTCCGTCCGTCTGTCTGTCCGTCCGTCTGTCTGTCTGTCCCGCTTGATATAGGGTACTTTGTGCACGCGAGTTTGGTATGAAGGAGTTAAGCTAGAGCTTTCAAATTTTATACACGCATAAACCAAGGTCTGAAGTCGTGCCTCGTCAAGGTTTTATCTCGATCGGTTGAAAATTGTCGATTCTAGAGCACTTTAAAAATTGTCGATTTTAAACTTTTTTTCATATGCCAAGCACTTTGTGCAGGCGAGTTTGATCTGAAGCGATTGAGCTAGAACTCAAATTTTATACACGTATAAACCAAGGTCTGAAGTCGTGCCTCGTCAAGGTTTCATCTCGATCGGTTGAAAATTGTCGATTCTGGAACACTTTAACAAGTGACTGTTCTCGTCAGTTCAAGAGATGTCTTCAGAAAAAGTGAGTGATGATGCAAAATGTTACTCTGTTTTTCCTTCATCGCATGATCTTGTTTATTTGCAAAATAGTTCGTCATTTCCAAATTTAATTTTAGTAAAAACTGACCATCCTGCATATACGCATTGTTGAAGTTCACGGGGGATCCAAGGTCACTGACCTTCTAGTTTGAATTGTTCATTTAAGAAATTATTTCGATACACTCAACAACACAGGATTTATGATATCATCTACATATACGCAGCTGTAGTCTAACCTTATGCACACACTTTAACCCTTTCCTGAACAGGAACAAGAAAAGGAACAGCGACGCCAAGAGGCCGAAAGAAGTCGACAGGGAGGCTTCAGTCTGTGGGGTGGCAGCGGCGGGCGAGACAACCACGATCGCGGACCCCCTCCCCCGAGCTGCGGCGGGGGTGGCGGAGGCATGGGCTTCAATTCGGGGCCGCATTTTGTGTTCTAAGAGACATATTTATCGAAGCCCGCTTTGAAATGTGCGTTCGATTAGATAGGGTTGGTTGGAACAGCACGGTATTGTCATTATTAAGCTAAACATGAATCCTATCAGGTAACGGAAACTTTGATTACTCTTGGGTCAATATCACAGCTTATGTGTAGACCAGGTTCCCGTTTGAACATTGAAACCTACTTAAGACTTGGATGTATTGACCACAATTGGTCCCTTATGTTTACTTTAAAAAGGAAGTTGGTGTTGCGCCGTATTGTCATGGTGATTTTGAGGATACTTTGATTGTAGTACAAAACATGTGATGTGCTCTCTGTGATAGTAGAACTATGCATATCATAACATATCGGAATTTGAAAGCCATTCTTTGCCACTTCTTTCTTCCAATATTGGTGGTGATCTTAGGAAACTTACAAAATAATATACTTCAATGGTAATGAGGGTTAAGTATTACTTGTTATATGCAATGCAAGTGAGCAAATTTATGTTTAATCGTGAATGTACGTTTGTCGTCTAAATTTGCACATGGTGTAATTTATTTTTGTTCATGTCATTTTTGTTACCGGTTAAAATCTGAATTTTGTATTCGATATACAGTATTAGCGATTAAACTTTTGTTATATTGATATATATGAGTTATTTGAAAAATGTGTAGTTGTAGGAATCAACGTAACTGATACTATTATAATATGGATGATATCTAGCGTTTAAGAATGTAGGATTCATGGGGAAATAATGCTAACAGAGTAGAAAGAGTCGTAGATCTAATAATTAAGATAAATATCTATCCATGAATTGTGTTTCATAAACTTTATAATTTGTTAGTGGGAACATTTAAATCAGTAAAAGTTTCAAAATAGAGACACTGATTAATACCTATTTACATTGAATTCTTTAAACTTGTTTTCTTCATCATAAAATTAAATCTTGATTTACTATTCAATGTGCTTATCTTATCTTGCCATCATTCTGTTATTTTGGCCTAAAGCCTAGATTAATTAGAACTCCTGACCATTAAAGGCACCGCCCTAAAACGCAACCAGTTTTTGAACCACTTTTTGTTCTTCATAGAAATAGCACAAAAAGTATATTTAATTACACAAAAATATAACTATGGCCATTTTTTATAAAACATGGCCATAATTTATGTTTTGGTGTAAATACATAGACTTGTTGTGCTATTTCTATCAAGAATAAAAAGTGGTTCAAAAACTGGTCGCGTTTTAGGATGGTTCATTTAATGGTCAGGAGGTCTATCACATCCATGACCATGTCATCATTGCTAGCACTCTACATTGTATGTCTATCTTATTCGGTTCAGTTTTCATAGATATTTGTTGAAATATATGTTTATCTCAGATTGTTCAAAGTTAACTGCTCAATAAACTGGTAGTCAAGTAATAAGTTTTTGTATCAAAGCGGTGTTCTAATAAAATTGAAACAATTGCTTATTGAAGCAGTTTTCTTTTAAAAGGGAGATCACTTTATATCACAACAGAACTTTTTTGTATGTGATGTAGCTTTTTAATGATGAAAAGTCACTTTCTATTGCCGCTTCCAGACCTATTGTCCATTGACCATTTTGAATACATAAACAAAATGGAATATATCACCCTTCATTTTTGTGATCTACAATAAGAAATAAACACATGATGTTCCTTAATAGAATATCCAGTTACCGTCACTACCGTCATTGATGTAGATGCCTTTCTCAATTAATGGACTATTTTTACGAACTTTTGACTTTGACTTTGAATGGAACAATCATTTGCATATCAATCTAAATGATTTTTTGTCTCGGGGTAACTTTATTATTTGACTTTACGTTGCTTAGCACAAAACCTTTCAATTCTTTATAATTAGAATGTGCGGTTAGGTTAAAGCATTGCATTTGGGAAAAAATTGTCTTTTTCGAAAAACGGACACTTTTCGTTATTTTACTAAAATAGGACTATATAGCCAATATTTTTATGTTTCATGGTTTTGTTAGTAGCGGAAATGATAAACTTGTTTTAATAAGCTCATATTTTTCACTACAGAGTCTATAGAGTATAGACTATATAACTTCAAGCACAGCACTTAGCACATGGTCATTTACCTAGTCTAGTTGTGACTAGAACAAGACTAGCGGTAAAATGTTAATGATAGAGGAATTAATATTGATCTATATAAATTATTGTTTCAAAACAATGTCCCTGGACATATTGACATTGGTTAGATTGCAGAGTGACCATTATATGAGTCAAATTAGAAGTGTCCATTAATTGAGAAAGGCATCTATAAAGCATCTGTCGTTTTGTCTTACATATGCCAAACATTACTGTCTGTTAAATCAATAAATAACAAGGATCAGTGACCTTGCTTATTGTCTAAACCCCTATAAAGAATGTTTTACCCCTGTCATGAAATGCTAACAAACCATGGCTACCTGAAACAACTAAAATAGTAGAAGAACGGAATGTCAAGTTCGGGAAATCAACCATAAATAAAGAACCATCTTAATATGAATATTTCAAAAAGATATTTAAAAAAAAAAAGAAAAGAAAACTAGTCAAATATTAAAATGGTAATATAGTTGATTCAGAATATGCAGTGTTTGATAAATTATTTTAGTGAGCTGTAATATTCTGATCCACAACAATTATCAACTGATAACAAAAATCTATAATGTGACAAACTAGACATCTATATATGAATATGCAAATATTCTAGTGAAGAGGCATAGGGAAATATACACAATAGCTTATCATTAATTTGTTCTAATTTAACAATATTTTTTTTATAATATTAAACTTTCAGAATAGTTATTTGTGTTTCTATATGAAATTATTGACAAATGATTAAGTTTTTGCCCCTGATATGTGTTATCAGTCGTTAATTTGATTCAAGAAAGTCAGCTTAAGACAAAAGAGTTTCACAGTCTGCCTCCTAGAGAAAGAATGAGTTCACAATATCCGGAGCTGAAACTGTCTGACTTGGTGCTTTCAAAGGACAACGTTCTGTAAGACAGCACATAAGGTTCTAATGTCTACAGATGAAGTGGTACCGCGAGGTGCCTGTCATTGCTATGTGAACAATAATTGAAATAAATCTGAATATAGATAAATTAACAAACTGGAGAGAGAACCACTTGAAAATGCAAACGAATTTTCATATTTTGTGAGAATGATCTCATGTTATGGATAAGATGCTCGTATCTTCAAAAATAGAAGCATTCAGTGACAAAAATCGAATTAACTTGCAATCTTCCACTATCAATGTATAAGAAGAATCCTGTTTATCACGTGAAATTAGTGAACACATTTAATCTGCATAGTAACCTTAATGGACCAAGAACATTTGGCTACCAAAACACCAAAAATATGGCATTATAGATATGTAGACGAGACGGATTGATACATTGCTTGGAAACAAAAAGCCGATGTTTCAATGAACTTTTGATACGACGCATACCGCTTTGATCCGCATGTGGATGATAATCACTGTGGTAATATATGGACCAGCCATACATCGTAACATTCAGTAATATTATTCATATCTTTATCATTTTGTTGGAATTCAATTTCAAAGTGAACCAATACATCTACATAATCATCAACGAAAGGTATTTTTATCATGAAGAGCAATTCATGAGTTGTTCCTCGCCAAAAGTGTTTCCCAGTCTATTTTGGCTGGCCTGGAATTTGAATACAACAAAGTTTATAAATGAAGATTTAAGTAATGTATTTTTGTTATTTCTTAATTTCCTAATCAGTTTTGAGAATAACCATTTTGAAGTTAATTTAAACATTCAAACTGTTAAATATACTTGTATGTTATATTTGATTGGTGAGTTAGTGATAGTCAGCATTTTATTGTTCGTTGATATGCTCCTTTTCTCCATAAAGCTGGCTAAACAAGAAGGAACGACTCAGCTAGTTTACAATATTGAACAGCTTTTGCAATGTTTCAATGTTGTTATGTTGCTATTTGTGGTTGCCAAGCTGTTTAGCTTATTTTATCACATTAAAAAAATGTTGTGGGCACCCTTCTATTATGTATTCATTTACAACCTTTGTATACAAAACTTAAACACTTTCATTTATGATTCATTTATATCTAAATCTTCAAAATTATATATATTTTTTCACAACTTGGTGAATTCTTTCGTGTCATTATTTTATCAATAAATCTTGGAGGAATATACGGGGAGTGGAATCGAGGCCGAAAAAAATAATCGTTTCGCATGAAGTTGATATATATAAAACTTTGATTTCACTGTTTCCTACGGCTGGGGAATTTTTCGTCGTTTTATTTGCGAGTGCACTCGAATCGTTTCATAACCCTATTATATTCATCCCAGAATAAATATACTTTTTCGGGTTGGGTATTTTGATATTTTAAATTTTGACACATTTTAAAAACTTCCGGGTGTCAAAAATGACATCTTTCCGAAATTTAGATAAAGTTCAATATGCTGTACCCTCTGGGGTCAAGGCACCATTATGTCGATTGTATTTTTGTCGCCACTGTTTATGTCTTCGTGGTAATAAGTGTGTAATGCATGAGGTTGACTCACACTATTGCCCAAACTGTTTGGAAAATATGCCATCGGCTGAAGCTCAGATGAAGAAAAATCGCTGTGCTAGTTGCTTCGATTGCCCAAGTTGCCATCACACACTGTCAACAAGAGCTACAAGTGTTGCAGTACAAGATCCTGACAATCCAGGAAAGGCAATCCCAAAGAAGGTCTATTACTTGGCGTGTGGATTTTGCAGGTTAGTCATTTGCATTTTGACGCCGGGTCCGGATCATTTTCTCAACATGCAAGAATTTCTTGCATACCACTGTCCTTCACCTTTAAGATTTACCAATCACAAGCTATTTATTTCTTAATGTTTGGGGGAAGTATCTTGGAAGTAAATCCTCTCGTCTAATCGAAAAAGAAGGGGAAATCCGGACAGTAGAAGACTCTGGACTTTCTTCGATCAAGTGCGATAATACTCAAATATAAGGGATGCACTTAAACATACAAAAACATAAACATTCATGCATCGCTTAATTGTTTTGGGGACGTAACTATGGCGTGACGTAGAAAGGTCTGCAAGAATAACTTATTTTTGTTGTTTGGGGCCAACCCCAGATGATCGGATCTTCAGTGTTAGCGTGTATGTCCGTCCATTCGACTACACGTCTTCGTTTTTGTACATACTGGAACATGTGAACGGAAGTTAATACAAGGGAATCGCTATGTAAAAATGCGACATTTAATATCTCATGTTACCGTAAAAAAACACATGGCTTCCCTTGTAGATTTCGTAATATGCCCAAAATGCTGACTAAATAAAGGGTTATAATTGTTTAATTTGTTGTGCTAAGGTTTTGCATAAAAATGAGCATGTTAGTGTTATATATAACCTTACATCGAAAGCAACTTCATAGACTTTGTAAAGTACGTTTGATGAGTAAACGGGCCATTGAAATTAGGATCAAATTAGCTTAACTGGAAGTGGTAGACATTTTTTGTGGAAAATATCGGTCGTATCAGTCAAAAAAGTATTTTCATAGCATGTTATTTACTTACATATATGTATCATCAATAAATGACATCTATTATTGTTATCCTAAAACTATTTATTATAAATTGGATGGGTTGAATTGCATCCGTAACATATTGATGGATCAAGTTTAATTGCATAGACAGTTGATAGTGATCATAATAATGTTTTAGGTGGACGTCAAGAGATGTAGGCATTAAAGATCAGCCGACTGCAAGCGGTGGATGGATCGACCAAGAAAATCCACATGCCAAGAGAATTTCTGCGCTTCTTGGATATTATCGCCAGTTGGCACAGAAAGAAAAAAGTGAAAAAGAAAAGAAGAAATTTATGAGGCGTCGTAATTATCTCCATTTTACCGATAAATATGGAATGAGTTCACTGGCTTCGAGAAAAAGATCCGGTCTCATCGGCATGGGTAGTCTTAGTTTAAAGGATGAAGATTTGAAAATCGAAGAAATCGAGGCTTGTGAGACAACCGAGGACCCCGAACCACTTTCAGATGATATCTTCACAAAACCTTTAGAGTTGAATAAAAAGACCAACATAGGTCAGCGTCACGCAAATGTTGAGTTTCAACCTGAGGAGATCTCCAACTTGTATCCACGTCACAAGTATCTTCTGATCAAGCGTTCACAGCGATGCAGAGAATGTGAACACAATCTCAGCAAGCCAGAGTTCAATCCATCTTCGATCAAGTTTAAGATTCAACTGGTGGCAATACACCATGTTCCTGAGATGCGGATTATGTCCACTAATCTGCAACTGAACCAAGAGAGTCTGGTTATTCTAACGCTGTTCAATCCGCTTGATTATCAGACTCGCGTGACTCTATCTCCTTTAGAGGAGAATGGAGTTGGAAATGCGGAGTGGAGTACTGCAAAGGTAGAGACTAATCATAGAGTGAATGAATATGAAAATTAACTGCAATAAATATTAAAAAACTATCTTTTGTTTGGTTCATAAAAGAATCATTGCATTATCTTAAGCAATAAGAATTAAATCTATATACATAAACTATATAAGAAGCCAGTGAGCTGGAATGGTATTTTACTTGCGTGATCAATTCAAATTGATATTATTTTGCTTCATATTTATAAAGCTCCACTGATCCTTTAATTTCCTTATGTGTTTAGGTGGACCTTCCAAAGGGCGAGCTCGTGTTATCAGCGCGCGACGATGCGGCCGAATTCGATGATCCCCATGATCAACAACAGAACTTTAACGATGATCCCAGTGTCGTCGTTTTCCGGAAGGCGAATAAGATAGGGTTCGCCGTCAAAGTCACGCCCTCGAAGCAAGGCGAAGATGTGAGAATAGCCATGAATATTAGTTACGATTATAAGAATCTGGCGACGTCTTTGCAAAGTGATGTGAAGCAGCCCGAACAAGTAGTCATCAAGCATCCAGTATTTATCAATCTTGGACCTGTTGCCATATAAAAGGCTCATTATTTTGATTTTTACTGACATATATTTCAGAATGCTAGCTGCCATCTCCTAGTCGAGAGTGAAACGTGCTTAGATATATATAGACAATTGTCTATTACAACGTGTCTATTACATGTAGAAAATTAAACAATATATAATATGATATATGCTTTACTCCGACATATTTTATATGTCAACCACTAAAGATGCTCGTTATTGAAAGTCCAAAATTGGACTCATGGCTTATTCAGTATTTGGGACCTTTCATTTGAAGGAAACAATTTTAATTTCGTATCAGTTTTTCTCCGAATATTTAAATGCGATCATAGTGAAGTAAGAAGTATTTTTGCTTCAAATTGTCTCTTTGATTATTGATATGTACATTTCTTGGTTTTAAATCATCAAATATACATTGAATTTGAAAAAGAAATAAAATTTGTTTTTGTAAATCCTCTGCAACGATGGCTGAAGTAAATTATTTTCGCCATGTCCGTCAGTATGTCTGTTAAAACCTATTAATTGTACACACTGAAGCCAATTAGGATTCACAGATGCAATGCTGTTTAACACACAGTAACTTTGTATCGTAATTAAGATAGGCTTTAGCAAATTAGTGTACGGATAATTTCCAACAAAGGCCAGTGACACGACAGTAGTTTTAGAACCCAACCGGGGGAACCCTAGGGGGACCCCCCGGTCTATTGGATTTGTCTCTGTCCGTCTAGCAGTCCGTCTTCCACGCTAATCATGTACGAACAATTTATCCGAAACGACTGGGTCGAACCAGTTTACATTTTGCATAGAATTAGAACAAATGTTGGAGATGTGCAACGTGGGGTCAATTTTGATTTGATCAAAGTTTTGATCATTTTCATATATTGATACATGTATACTCAAAAGTTTGGTAGGATATAATTACATATGGTATGACACGATACCATAAGTATGCATTTATTTCAAGAAGTTTATTTTGATAAGTTTGATTGTTTAGTATATATATTTTTGAAACTATTATAAGACTGAGAGATACATTTTTCGCATCACCCTTAAATAATATTTTAACCAGTTGAATTTAAATTTGAATTGTTAAATATCAATTTATTTTATTTAGTTCAATGTTGAAAGTTTTTTATAACTGGGGCCATTTTGACCGGGACCATTCTGACCTATGTTGCCAAAACTTGGGCCAATATGTCCCAGTCCATTTTGACCTGGATTCCATGATTTGCTCAAATCTTGAATGCAAGGGCAATACAAATTTTACCTCGAATCTGTGGCAAAATATTTGCTTCAACCTGCTTCAAACTATTGGGCCATAATATTTTTCTTTTCCCATGACATACAAGTACAAATGTGGCAAGATTCCGAATCGTTTTTAACTGTTTTGTAAATAACAACTCAATATAACACTCTTCAAATTCTTCTGTCAAATTTCAAAAAGTTTAAATGAAACAAAACAAGAGCAATCTTGACTTAAGTGCTTCAGAGGGGGCGCACCTCTGAGGCCTGCTAACTGTGCAGTTTGACGCCAATCTTGATATAACCACGCTAGACCCTTTTACACCTCTATAACTCCAATGAAATTGGGTTATTATCAATGGCCTAACGATCAATACGGGAAATGCTAAAATAAATTATAAAATGCTTTGTAAGCCTACATGCATAGACGATTTTATCATGAAGTGGAACACTATATCAATAATATACAGTTTGATGACGTAGAACTTTTGAACAAAATACCCTAAACGGATTTAATTTAGCAAGTTTATATGTAAACCATTCCGTAATTGAACCCTTATTTCAAAATCTTATCATTCACTAATTCGAATTATTTTTTACGACGTCAGAATAGCTTGTCATTTTTAAAAGATTTTAAAGTATAATTATTAAAAAATAAGTATAATTCTAGCAGGCACAAAATGTGTATATTTTCTCTTGGGTGGTGATAGGGGAAACAGGAATGAGCAAGAGTTTATAAATATTATATTAGCTACCTTGATATTCTTTTAAGTTGGCTTAATACAGTTTTCTTATATTTTCTCATTTATGTTACATCAGAGGTAATGTTTCATTAGTAATAAAAATATATTGTTTCAAATCATGTCATGACATCAAAGTTCTGAATGAGTGCCTTTCAAAGTGAATAAGTAGCTTAATAAACAGGGCTTTATTATACGTAACCACTGCTAAGCTGCGTGAATGAATCAAAGTTGATGGAGTACATACGCATACATGTTTATATTTACTCATTAGTTTGTAAAATGTGTACATTTTTCCATGGTCAGCGAATCTTAAACAAATAAATGAAAAAAAACACGACTCAAACCGATCCCAAACATGTTTAGGAAGTATGATTATATATAGCCGACCCCTGCTTTACTTCATCATTTATGCTCATGTGGATGCTTTAATAGCTAGTTGTTGAAAAGCGAAAAGAAAACAAGTAAAAATGTCTCAAACAAATGATAAGATTCCAGCAGAAAACGCAAGGTATGTTGATAAGTTTTTGTTTTATAAAAACCATTACAATTGTTTACATATGTTTCATTGAAAGTTTTAAGTATGATCTGGTATCATGTTTTATTGTAAATGATTGTTAGTTGTTGTTAATTAAAAATGACATGGTGTTGATAAGGTAAAAAGTGACAGTGTAAATTACATATGAAAATTGAGTATAATTTTTAGTAAAAAGTTTTCTTTATTTTCCGATTTTAGTCAGCCCCGAAATGCTGTCTGATGATGAAGATATCCTCCTCCACGCGGCAGAACAAATTCGGGATACATTCAAAGGACCAGCTCTGTTTATTGACCTAAATGTGAATGATTTGAGATTATGCATGACCCTACCGAAATATTGATAACGAATGATGACAATAGGGAAATTGAACTTCCGATTCAAATATATTGGGAATTATGTCATTGATTGAAACATTGATAGAATTTCGGATATATTTCAACAAATCATGGATAAAAAGAATGATGTACGTTTCAAATTGCACCTTGGTGCCGTTTACAACGTCTCTATGAATGACCCTTTTTGGGTTATTCATTTACGGAAATGGTTCAATGATTGCAATATGATGGCCCTGGGCATGCTTTGAGAGACACTATCTGTTCAGTAAATTTACGGAAATCAACAATTTCATTCTATGTTACTTGCAAGACGATTGAGAAAATGAGCAAGGAATGATCATGTGTTCCATCTGTAACCCTAGCAGAAAATATATCCGCTAGAAAAAAAAGTGAAGACAATATTGAAAAAAAGAAACTCTGGGATATTTATTGCCTACCTTGGTTCCACTAAAATACGCGAGTATATAAAAGCATGCACTATTAAAACATTAAAAAGTGTCCTTGTACAGTCTATGTATTTGTGCATAATGTCATTTAATAACTCTGTACATGAAAACATAAAATAGAATGATAAAAGTTGCTAAAATGTCTATCCGGCGTCTACCAAAATAATACCACTACGCGCATGCGTGCGCACCATTTAAATATTATGCATGTTATACTTAAAAAGTGTTAAATGTTGTGTGTTATAATTTTCATAATGTTTTCCTATTAAAAATGGTTCCAAAACTGCTGTTTTTCATTCATTGTTTGAATTCTCGATCAATCAGGCACTTCTACTTCTTGACTTTTCCGCTTCGCAAGGCCATTTTGATGTTGGCATATTGATTCTGGATCGGCGTTGAACAGTGTTTTGGGCTAGTTATGTAACTTGAATTAACGGCATGAACTTCCGTCTGGGTGGGGTTGTCAGTACTGACCTCAGATGAATAATCAAGCGTTGTTTCCATAGCGGCGGTTTCGTTCAGGGTGATAAATGCGACTGGAGTATCCATAAAACTAGTCTGATTCTAATTATCCATCAACATATTGCCTATGCCCTGTTATTCAACTGCAGCGCGTCCCTTACACTATCTAAAGATGAGATAAAGTATGAGGCAAGTCGATAAAAAAAACACCAGAAATAACCGAGCTGATAATCCAGGCCAAATCCCCATCTGATCCGCTTGTATGATCCTGTGGCTCGAGCGGGTGTGAACCAACCCTCTTCTGTTGAAGTTTCCTGAAATGGAAACGAGTAAAACTCATTAGGTCAATTTCATACAAAAAATATGTCAATACTATTCATGCAGCTCACATTTACTGAATACATAATTACCATTTAATCCATTTATATCGCAAGCATATTCAATTTATTATTCAATGGCTTATCTAATTAAATGCAAAAAATACACTAAAATAAAATAACAAAAGGTACCTGTCACAATATACATCCGCTTCTAAATATCCAAGTTTGCGACACAGATTTTCACTATTAAATACATTTGCCTGTTTGGGATCAGTCAGTTCTTCAATATTCAAAATGTCATAACACTACATAGGGGTCACTTTGGTACCAATCGATATTTCTCAAAGACTATTAGGATTATGGCCTTGGGAGTATGCCAAAATAATGCATACACCGAGGGGCATCGATTCCACCCTGTTTCTATATAAATGACCAAGTGGGTAGGGGGTTGTAGTTTTCTCAAAATCTATGACGTCATACAGAGACTTACCACCCCAAAACCCAATCCCAAAACCTCATGGTAAGAATTGATCAAGAGCCAACAATGAGACCTCAAAATTGAGCACCCCTTTTGATGAAAATTAATTCCGAGCAAAACCTCTTGATCCACGTGATATTTTGGTGAAAAAAAATTCAGGGGCAAAAAAACGACCCGTTTAATTTCCACCGCATGGTGAAAATTATTCCGAGGCAAAAAAAGGGACCCTGTGACTTTCTCAAAACGAGGATGTGTCTTCATTTGATATATAAAGATTATTATTCGCAGAATCGATTCATATTATATCGAACCATCAAATAATAACAACCTTTGGATATATACTTTTGAATGAAATAAAAAATGGAATAAAAATCTGTTTGAACTAAGGTCGAGAAATGGAGCAAAAACGTAAGTCAGATTCTATTGTATACTTCATAATTTTAATAATAAAGTAAATATGTGTAATATTTGTAACGCAAATATATGTATATTCACAGTTACCGAACTGATTTGTAAAAATGTAGACATTCAATGAAATGTATTTATACCTAAGTCTTTTTTGTTAAATTTATATATTTTAAAAGGTTCATTATATATTGTTTAATTTTTAATATTGTTTTAATTTAATAAATTGTTTTATTTTTTTTTACTTTTAAAATAAAGGACAAAAATATTGATCAAATATTAACATGCTTCAGGAACTTCATTTGATCTTAGCAAGACACTCTGCATTTCATTTGAAAAGAATGAGCATGGACACTTTATCAGGATAACGAGAGCCAATCGCTGGATATGTTTATCAACACCTGTATGGAACGACTTTTGTAGAAACATTGATATAATAAACAAAAACCTATTACACAAAACCGAATCGAAAATTGGATTAACCAAGGATAAGACTGTCAGTGTTGTTATGTTCCAAGACCAATTCTACGTATCATTCTCACAAATATCCAGCTCTAACAGCAACATTTATATAAAGTACATAAACTTTAATGAATCAGAATGGAGTGCATTTTTATATACAATTCCAGCAATTAAGTCGCTTCAACAAGACAAAGATGTTCCAGATACTCTGCTTCTAGAAACGGATAAGAGAAATCGTGATAAACAATCGGATTGTACTCATTGCAATGGCAAGTTGAGTGCTGTAATTACACATGGTAATCTCATGCATCAAACCACCAAGTTGAAAGAAAACGTATATAAAAACGTTCGAGAATCAAATGAAACTGCATATAATCAAATGGCATATTTATGTACGTATTGTGGAAAGCCAATTTGTGATGATTGTCATTGTCACCGTTGGGATTGTAAACTATGCGAACCTGATAATTTTTGTGACAAGTGTAATGAGATTGTTGTGTACAAATCAAAATACAGTGACTTGTAGATATTATTTGTGACAATTGCACATGTTTAATAAATATGCGTAATGTATTTATCGAATTTCAGTGTGTTTAATATTCAATTTGACATAAAAGTGATATTGATGAATAAGTAAATTTTAAATTAATATCTTAAAAAGCTTTATTTTCTAAATAAGTAAGAAGAATTGTGTTTTTATTAGAATATGTTAGATGGCAGTGTAATTAAAGAAATAAAGTATTGAAATCAATAAATGTGTGTGTTTTTATATGTGTTTTGATGTCCTGGTCCCCTAGACTTGAGTCCGTCCATATTATTCGTTTACAACGAGGGTATCATGAAGGTGCCATCTTCACTCATTGTTGCCAGGCTAATTTTATTAGTACTTCAAGTGCATCGTCTATATTCTTTATTCCTGTGATTACAACTTTTCCGGGATTTGTAAATTGTGAAATTCATTCCATCGCGCTTCAGGATACAAGCGTGATATATTTCAGGTTCATATGTAGCATTCATAGTTTTTACAATTTGCATATAGTCTACTGAAGGGAGCGTGTATGTTGCTGATTGAATGAGAAGCTTGATGTGTTTCAATCGAACATCATATCCTAGTCTCTGCAACAGGCTGCAACTTTCTCAGTTGTTGTTTACCCCCATGATGAATTATTTTTCCTGTCGCATATACCATGCACGTTCCACCAATCTTTTTATGTTTCCATCTTAAAACTTTGAATGGTTTAAGAGTAAACACTACATCTCTCGTATTTAATGCAATGTGCTTTAAATTCAAAGCACACTGCAGGTCTGCCATGTATACTCTATGCGTGATTAAAGCCATAATGATACTGGTAATAGATTACCCTTACTTTTATAAAGAACCGATTAGCCGCCTGAGACGTTGCCCAGCACTCGGGACGTGGACCCTGGTTCTAATTGAGTGCTACCCTATCTATTTTTTTTTGTTTTTTTTTTGTTTATTTTGTCTTTTTTTTTATTAATTTACATTCTTTTTAAAATATTTTTATGATTTTTTTTTCATGTTTTTTTATCATATTATAAACAAATAATAAAGACATTTACCAGTCTTTCGACGCCCAAGGAGTCAGGCCTGCCCATCGGATAATTCACTTGATTACTGTTCTTCTATATATACATTACGTGAATGGTCTATTTTCATTAGAGCAGGAAATTGTCCATATACAATAGCAGTCACTGTTTCGTTGAGTCCATGCTCAAACTGTATGTTCAGACGGGTATGTCCTTTTTTCTTTTTATTCGAAAAGACATCAGTATGCGTACAACTCAAGTCAAAGGCATAAATGCAATATCCGTTTGGATACTCTTCTT